>PVJO010019022.1:0-35256 GCA_004026905.1 Hystrix cristata | reverse complement strand
ACAAGCCCAGTTTTATTTCTGTGGTGGTCTGTAGCCTCAGATTAGGCCGCGGGCCACCTGTGTGGTTGCCCTGGAGCTGCCCTGGGAGTGGCCCAGGTGTGCCCGAGAGCTCCCGAGTGCTCTGAGTGCCTGAGTGTGGACTCCACACTGTCGGCCTGAGGTGGGCAGCACTGTTCGGACTTGGTGTTCGGGTGATAGCGCCACGCGTCGCCTGTCAGAGGGCATCTTGGAATCCGGAACTCCAGGTCGTGTAGCTGCCGGTGCTGCCTGGAGGAGGAGAGAGGCAGGTGTGAGGTTTGACTTTCAGGACTCCAGGTACAGACTGAAACCCCTGAGCCCACTCGGCCCAGGAGCAAGACTGGAGCACACCGGGCCTGAGCCGGCCTTCTTGTCCCTGCAGGGATGGGGCTGGCACCTCCTTCGACCTCTCCCCCCTGTCACGCTACAGCGACAACTGGGAGGCTGTGACCAGGACAGGGGCCACCGAGCACTACCTCATCAATGTGTGCAAGTCTCT
This sequence comes from Hystrix cristata, assembly GCA_004026905.1. Lineage (NCBI taxonomy): Eukaryota > Metazoa > Chordata > Mammalia > Rodentia > Hystricidae > Hystrix > Hystrix cristata. Next base: position 34,739 of record PVJO010019022.1, on the reverse strand, counting down.
GGCCCCGCAGGCTGGCAGCGGTGAGAGGCTCCTTGTGGGGCCAGGCTTGGGGGGAGCTGTTGGGAAGGGGTTGGCGTGCGGCTTGGGCCCTTCCCCTGTGCGGGTGTGGTTTGGCTAGGAGGCCACAGGAGGAGGATTTTAGGGTCTTAGGGGCTGATCTCTGGTGTGACCAGAGGCTCTGCTGGGAACGTGATCACCTTTTCTGAACATGAGAAGGTGGCAGTGGGAGGAAACAGGATGGCAAGTCATTGTGAGCAGGACGGGAGGCGGGAAGGTGACATGGAGATCCCGGTTGTGCCTGCTGCACTTGTTGTGGGGGCCCTCCCACACCGCAGGGATCAGTTCGCCCCATCCCTAGAGCCAGGTGGTTGTGCAGGACCAGAGCCCTCCCATGAGTGAACTTCGTAGCACCCATGGCTTCTTGCAGTCTCAAAAGTGAAGCTTGGCCTATGTTCCTGGAGTGTGACTTGATCTCCCAGGTTGTGGATGGCTCAGCGAAGGGCTGCTGCTGTTTGTAACTTTAGAAAGTCGTTTACATCCTTGTCCTGGTTCAAGGCTGTGGCCCACTTCCCCTTGCTGTGTTGTGCCGGGCAGCTGTGATGCCGTGGTTCGCACACCAGCGTGAGGCTGGTTCTTCACCTGGGCCAAGTGGTGCAGATGTTTTAGGGACTAGGAAGTGGGCAGAGTTCTTGGTAATTTCTTGAAGAAAGAGCATGAATTTAGGGTGTTAAATGTCCCATCAGCTTACTGTAGGAATTTTAGCTTCATCACACATGGGATTCAGACATGATGTCTCCTGTCACAGCTTGGATCCCCTATCCTGGTGCACCCTTTGCTTGCCCCACCCCATTTGTGGGAAAACAGCTCGTCAGTGAGTGAGAAAGTACTACAGTGTTCTTGCCAGTTGTGAAAGAAGTAGTGGGTATTTTGGAGTGACTGTTAGGGCAGAAAGTAGCAGTCCGCCATTGCTTGCAGGCGAAGCTGCGTCTAAATGGCAGTCACTGAAGGACCTTCTCCTTGTGTCTCATCTCGTGGCAGAGTCCTGCCCTCCAGAGTCAGCTGTGTGTCTGCTGGATGGCTTCAAATCTGTGAACCTGGGCCAGGTGAGGGATGGTCCTCAACGGATTGGTGGAGTGACTGTCCTGACCTATGTGGACGGCGACTTGTGTCCTGACAAGATTCGGAGAAAGTCCACCACCATCCGATTCAGCTGCAGTGAGAGCCAAGTGGTGAGTGACAGGCTTCTGAACAGTGCAGATCTGGGGGCCAGCTTGACTAATGTCCCTGTGCCCTTGGGGGAACAAGTCAGAGAGCCCAACGTGACACCACTGGGGCGAGAGAGCTGGATCACAACCGCTACCTGGGAACACGCGTCGTCTCTGGCTCCCTGAGTGATCAACCTGAAGATTCCAGGCTTGAAATTAGTTGATTCTCTTTAGAATCAGACTTGGATCCCCAAAATGCTTTGGAGAAACTGGTACTTTACAGCATGCTCTGTCTGTCTGGAGGCAGCTTGGGGTTGGGCAGCTGGGATCACACGTGGCTTTTCCACTTCCAGTTGCAAACCTGGGTCATGACTTGGGCCCACTGTACCCTGGGGAGGCCTGTTGTGCTGATGGCGGTAAGGTGTGAAGAGAAGTAGGAAGGGCCAGGTGTCACTGCTGGCATGTGGTAGCACTGTAGGTGGGGACTGGGTGACCTTCTGACTGTGATTCTATCCCTCGTCACCTGGTGTGTGCAGCAGATGCTTACTGCATTGATGGCTCCCTGTTGGTGAGGCTGAGAGGTGCTGTGTGCTACAGGGTGAGGGGCTGGCTTTAGCTGCATGTGGCAGCAGGAAATAGTGGGAGCAGCTCTCTGTGTGGGCACAGCTCCCCTGAGTGTGGCAGAGGCAGTGGTGGGAGGAGCCAACTTCCCTCTAAGCAGGGATGGAAGTCGGGGGGAGCCTGGCCAAGCCTCCCAGCTGCTGCACGCTGCACACCCTAGATCTTGTCTCTGCCCAAGTAGGGGGCTCCTGGCTCAGAGTGACATGCCGAGGGGCACCTAGGAGGTAAAGTGGGCACCGTGGACTCTCTGCATGCTGGCTCTGGAGGGCTGGGCTACAGCATGGGCTGGTGGGGTCTCTCTGGGAAGGAGGGTGCTGCTGAATGAGCCCTCCAGTTCTGTGGTGGTCAGAAAGTGTCTAGGACAAGCAGTGAGCCATGGCCAGAGCCTGGGGAAGGGTTCATAGGGTTAGCAGCTGGTTTTCTTTATGGGCCTTTGTGTTTGGACCATTAACAGATGTCAGTTCACATGTTTACAGTTGTACCAGTTGTAGACTCATTTGGTCTACCCAGGCCCTTGGAACCTCCCTTGCCTGTTGTCCCCAGGGCTGTTCTTTACCCTCCGGGTCTCTTCCCGGTGGCTATATCAGATCCACCTGTCGGGAAGGTACAGGGTTCAAAGACCTGCCTTCAGCCCACAGTGATGCTGAGTAAGTGGGCCCTGGGGCATGGGGGTGTGCAGAGCTACTTCTCTGGCACACAGTGGGGGCTTGTGCCATGTGGGAACTGTTGTGTCACACAGAACTCCAGGCCGCTCTTTGTCAGTGCTGTGGAGGACTGCGAGTACACTTTCTCCTGGCCCACGGCCGCCGCCTGTCCTGTGCAGAGAAGCGTGCACGACGACTGCCAGGTCACCAACCCCAGCACAGGTGAGGGGCGGGGCTGTCACTGGCCCTGGCACAACTTGAGTAGCTTGGCTGCCTTCAGCCCAATGCCAGTGACGGTCTCCAGCTGAAGCGTGGCGGCTAGGCGCCTGCTCAGGAGCATTCTGTGGTGTGGCGTGTGGAGACATTTGGCCTTTCCTCTAGACTGGCCCTTTGTACTCACTCTTAGTTCCTCTTCAGCAAAGGAGAGGCCGCCGCTTTCTGCAATTCTGTTATTCTGGCCACACCAGTGTCATGCTGTCCAGAACTGGCTACCTTTAACAGCCATCCTGGCAGGAAACCAGGAGGCATCACCCCACTCTGTGCCCTGTACCCAGAAAGGCACAGGCGGCTCTGGTGGCAGCCAGGGAGATGTTCCCCGGTCCACGGGAATCCGGTGGCCGCTGCGGGAGAGGCCCAGGAGAAGTGGATCCTTTGAGCCTCGGTCTGTGGGAGACAAACGGGCCGTCTTTGATCTGTTTTAAATTGGAGACCAGTGGTCACATGACATGTGCTTGCTGTCAGGAAGTAGGGGCCCTGAGTGGTGGTGAGGAGTTGAAGTCCTGACACTGGTGTGGACTCACCAGTGACAGGCCGCCCCACCAATTCCACCTTGCAGGACACCTGTTCGACCTGAGTTCCCTAAGTGGCAGAGCTGGCTTCACAGCAGCTTACAGCGAGAACGGGCTCGTCTACATGAGCATCTGTGGGGAGAATGAAAACTGTGCCCCTGGCGTGGGTAAGTGCTGGGCTTTGCTGTCCCTGGGGTTGTCCTCAGCCTGACTGCCGTGTCCCAGTGACACCGATGAGGAGAGCCAGGCGCGACACCACCATCTCCTGCAGTGATCAGGAGACTCGTGGCCAAGTGATAAGGTAGTTAGTACATGTGTAACTGAATGTGGTTAAGATCGGATTATTGGACACTCACAGTGACATGTTTTAGCTGTGGCCTGGCTGAAAGGTCTCATCAGGAACTGGCAGTGATTCTCTAACTGCTTGGTTTGGCTTCCCATGTGGTGCAGGGGCCTGCTTTGGACAAACCCGGATCAGCGTGGGCAAGGCCAGCAAGAAGCTCACCTATGCAGATCAGGTCTTGCAACTGGTGTACGAGGATGGAGCCCTGTGTCCCTCCAAGTCTGGCCTGAGCTACAAGAGCGTCATCAGCTTTGTGTGCAGGCCTGAGGCTGGGCCCACCAACAGGCCCATGCTCATCTCCCTGGATAAGCAGACGTGCACGCTCTTCTTCTCCTGGCACACACCCCTGGCCTGCGAGCAGGTGGTGAGTCCAGAGACGGAGGGCTGCCCCCCCCGCCCCCAGCTGGTCTGTGCACTCCCACCAGTCACAATCAGAGTGGTTGAAAGTGCCCAAAGCTGGGTAATGCAGCATTTTGAGACCTTAAGCTCTCCTTTGTGCTATTGTGGTTGTTCAGCTTTTCAATTCTTATGGGGGTGCAGCTGAGTGGTAGAACACTTGCCTAGTGTGTAGAAGGCCCTGAGTTCAATCCCCTGCACCAAAAAATTGTGAATTCTTCCAGATGATAACTTCCAATGATCATTAGAAAAAAATTTTTGTACACTCAACTGTAGTCTTACCTGTTCAACAGATGGAATGTACTGTGAGGAATGGAAGCTCTGTTATCGACTTGTCCCCTCTCATCCACCGCACTGGCGGTTACGAAGCCTATGATGAAAGTGAGGATGACACCTCTGACACCAACCCTGATTTCTACATCAATATTTGCCAGCCTCTCAATCCCATGCACGGAGTCCCCTGTCCTGCTGGAGCCGCAGTGTGCAAAGTTCCCATCAGTGGTCCCCCTATAGTAAGTGTGGAAAGTTCAGGGGTGGAAAGCATTTCTGCATGACTTTTGTCGTGTTTCTTGTGTTCAGTGGAGAGTTGTGCAGAAAGAATATGAACTGGGACTGTGTATGTTTTGGGTTCAGTAAGGGAAGAGTAATGTAAAGATTTGTGTACTGTAGTAGCCAGAAAATCTTTGAGCTGTCAGGAAAATGTGAATATGTGTATAGATGCACTTTTTTTTTAAATCATGTCAGCAGCCTCTGGGTTGACTCTGATCAAGAGAAGTTTTTAGGTAAAGTGGCAAGAAAGAACACTGGCCTAGCTTGGTTTTTTAATTTGAAGTGCTTGTCTTATGTCTTAGCCAGCTTTCCTGTTGTTGGATGTAATACCTGACACCCTTAAAGCAGAGAGGTTAAATTGGCTCATATTATAAGGAAATTCAGTCTATGGTCAGCTGGCTCCTGGGCATGAACATTGCGAAGAGGGTGTTGAAGCAAAAGTGCTTAGTTAATGACTTCCAGGAAGCAGAGCAGGGAGCAGTGCCGAGAGAGGAAGGGGTGGGGTGCAGGACCAGATATAGCCCCAAGGTCACACCTCCACGACACACACAGAAGTGTGCTGCACCTGTCCCCTGGGCAGATCCCAAGCTAATTAACCTGACACAAGCAAAAAAAAAAAAAAAAAAAACCTGACACAAGCTTAACCGTCACACTTGTATAATTGAAATATAAACTCTTTCTTTGGTAATCAGTTATAATTAAGGGCAAGAACAGATTTGCCAAGAGATAAGTACTCTGCCTCGAAAGCCTTGGTTTTCTAGTAGCACTTTTTAAATTATGGATTCAGATGTTAAAAAATTGTTTCCATGAGTTATGTTCGTACTTTTCCAAATTCTTGGGATGTTTTAATACTTGAACTATGTCTTTAAAGTTGTCTGTGCACTTGTTTCTGTATTATGTATATGCTTGAACAGGTGAGTCCTGTTGTAGGACGTGTGCATGTTGTTTTCAAAGATGGACATTGTATGTAGCGCTGGCACAAAGAAGTACTGGGAGTTGGTATGGAAAATGGCCATAACAGGAATTTAACAGAGCTGTGGCTGTGAGAGAAATGAGTGTCTGGCCAAACCAGATCTTAATAGAAAACACATTAGTCATGGGGATTTTTTTTTGTTTTAAAATTTACTTTATTGGTACATGTTTGCAATTCACACAGTTTACAATTGTCTGGGAGTTACTGCATTTTAATCTTCCCCATTTGGCTCCAGCTTTACATGCCCAGATGAAAAGAAGTTGCCACCTGAACTAGGTCCCCACCTGCTTGCTGTTACCCTCACAGATTTGTAGGTTAGGAAGTTCATTGTGGATGTAGAATGAACAATGAACTTGGAAAAGCTCAAGGGCAGTAAGGAGGCAGTGGTTGGCTTACTGGATGGTGGCTAATGATGAAGAGAAATACATAGATAGGAGAATGATTGACAGGATTTAGTGAATGCATTAAAAGGTGCTGAGGGAAAGATTAGAGTCAAGGAAAATTCCTAGACCTTTGATGCATGCAATTGGTTAAGTGGTAGTACCCTTTGAAGAACCAGGAGGGCGGTGCTGAGGAGGGTGGTTAGAACACCAGAAATTCAATTGTAGATTTTGCAAAGTTGAGGCAACCAAGTCACAGGGATCTTTGATTATATGTCTTTTTCTGAGAGGACTGGTCTACTGAATTCTCCTGCTTGGCCACCCTTCATTGGATTTTTAGAACCTCTAATTGGAGCAGGTGATAAAGTCTGTGGTCTGAACAAGATGTAGAGTAATGAATGAAGAATGTGGCAGCTGTGTACAAAATAATGGGGGAATAGCATTTTATATATATGTGTGTATTTGTATACACTCATACACACCCACAGTCATGCTTATACACTCATTCACACACACACACACACACACACACACACACATGCACATACACCACATACACTTTTCATGGCCAGTCACCCTTGTTTCATTTGTTTACTCAGAAATATTGAGCAGCCACTGTGTGTCAGAACCAGGTAGGCTAAGCAATAGAAAGTAATGAATAGGCCTGTCCCTTCATCTGAGGGCACACCCAGCAGGTACTGCCAAGTTGCGTACCGGGGCAGTCCCAGGGCAGTGTGGGGCAGGGAGGAGACTGGTCAGCACTGGGGGACTATGAGTGTGGGGCATTGTGTGGCTCCTGCATCACAAGTTGGGAGGCCTGGTAGCATCCTGGATATGACTGGAGAAAGATGTTCCTATTGCTTGGAGTCTCTGATAATTGACTTCGAAGTTCCTCTTAGCATCACTGTGTCCAAACATCCTGTTTGAGTTGGCGGCATTTGCTCAAGTTCTTTATAATGCTATTTGTTTTCAGAGCTGATGATTCTGTTTTAGCTTTTATTCCACTAACTGTGAGAACAGTTTCCTGAAATTCTCTCTGCTTTGTTTAGGATATTGGCCGGGTCACAGGCCCCCCAAGGCTCAATCCAGGCGGAACTGAAATTTACCTGACTCTTGAAAGCAGCACTCCTTGCTTAGCGGACAGGCATTTCAACTACACCTCGATCATCACATTCCACTGCAAGAGAGGTGTCAGCATGGTGAGTGGGCTGCCTGTTGTGATTCACACTCTACACTGCAGGTTGGGTGGCCATAAAGCATGCTTCAAGTCGAAGGATGCCCCGATTCAAAATTCTGCCTTGGGAAATATGTGCCTCTGTGGTGCATCTGGAAAATTCACAGCCAGTGGTTGAGGAATGAATCAGCTCACCCTGAGTTAACAGCACAGAGCAGCTCACTGTAACTCAAAAGCATGGACATTTAAGGATAGAAAAGACATTAAGTACAGTGCTGCTGCTGTAATAAAAGGGTCATAACCTTTTTTTCCCCTTTTTTCTGTAACATTACTGGTTTTCTTCTTACTGGGAAGTCAAACTTTTGGGTAGCTGCCATTATTCACGACCTAGCCTAAATTTAGAAGCCAGCAAAGGACAGAAGATATCTGTAGAGTCAGTGTAGCTACCAAAGGTAGAACATTTTACTGATCAGGAGGTATTCACTTCTATTTTCTGTACATTAAAAAAAAAGCTTCCATTATAATGAGAATCAGTTTGTGAGAGAGGTCTTCCCTGTGTGGTCTCTCGACACCCTCCCCCACCACTGTGAGTAAAGTGGTAGGTTGGGGCCCTGCTTCAGTGGCCCTGAGCGGCTCTGCCCCAGTAGGTGCAAGGTGTACAGCCCCTTTTCTGTGCTTCTGCTGTCCCTGAGGCTCTGAATACCCACTGGAGGCTATTTAGGGTCTGTATTTGTCCCACCTAATGTGAATATTCATACATTCTGCTGCAGAAGTGTTAATGTGTCTTGATTACAAGGTCTGGGGCGTGTGTGTCACGTAATAGGAACAGTATCTCGAAGTGCCTCCTACAGCCCGAGACGTGATAAGTTCCAAGGCTCATCAGACAGGAGTTCAGGTGACAGGTTATGGCCCTGTTAGATGTCTTGTCATTTCAGTAAAGACGACCCTGGTTTCTTTGCCTGGAGCAAGTTTGTAAAGGAAAAGGTCACTGACTGCTAGATACACAAGTGCCCATGGTGGCAGGAAGTGAGTTGGCAGCTGTTTGACGGATAATACTGTACAGTCATTGAGAAAGGGGAAGACAGACCATTGCTGCCCAAGGCCCCTCCACAGAGAGGCCCAAACCTCAGAGCCTTTGGGCCTGTCACTGTTCCTGCATTCTTGGTGAACGACAGTCCTGCGTTACAGAAGGAGGGTGATGCTGTGACTGGGCACTCCCTGCATCCCTCTGAGCACGCCTGGGGAGGGGTGTTGTTCCTCGTAAGCAACATGGACCTGCCCTTCAGAAGGCTCAAGAACTCAGCAACACTTTGTCCTCGCATGTGGCTTCCTGGGTCTTGTCATACCTCCACCGCCTCATGAGGGACACTGGGTTATCACACAACCAGACAGCCAGTGTGGCTGTCCTTTCCTACAGCTCCACAGATGGAGTTTGCTCATGTGGCTTAGGTGACTCAGAGCAGCTGCCCCCTGAGAGTGGCCAGGACTTGATTTTAGAAATGGCAAACTGACTATATCCGTTGTGGAGAAGAGGTAGAAATTTTCCTTCCCTGTGGTTTCCATCTTGAGTGAAAGTACTTTTTCCCCTTCAATCCTAGAAAAAAGGATTGTCAGCAGCAATTACAAATGGAATTCCTGGCTAGGTGCAGTGACTCATGCTTATAATCCCAGCACTCTGGGAGGGTGAGGCAGGAGGATTACAAGTTCAAACCCAGCCTGGGTAATTTAGCTATTTAGCAAGAGCCTGTCTGAAAATAAAAAGTTAAAAAAGGGCTGGGGAGGTAGTTCATTGCAAAGACGATGAGTTCAATCCTCAGTACCCCAAAGAACAGAACAATGAAAAAGAAAAGGAATTCTTGACTGGCACTCTCACACATTGTTGTTGTTCTTGAGTGAGGGAGGTGTAAATAAATAGGAGAAAACTTGGCCTGTGGAACATCTGGCCACGTCTCATCCTGCCTTCCCTCCTAAGTGTCCCCAGTGTCTAGGCATGGTGGAGACTCTGGTTGTGAGTGTAGGGACGCACTTGCTGTCCTCTGCAGTTGCAGGTGTTGCTCTCACAGATGTGTCTGGTGACATTTAAAGACTCCTTTTCTTTCCAAGACCTTGTAGCACAGAGTATCCAGGTGTTCTCATCTTTGCTTTTAGGTAGAGGGTGACAGCCTGTAGTTAGTGAGGGAGTTACAGCTGTAGGGGCAATCAACTGCCATGAGGACAAGTTGGTTTCTGCCTGGTGTCCTTTCCTCTGGAGAGTAGCTGCTGTGGGGTACAGGGGTCCTGTGGGTGCATGTGGCCATGGTCACAGGCCATTCTCCTGGGTGTGGTGTGCACCGTAAGTGCTTGTCTCTGGTGCTTGCAGGGTGGGAGAATGGCATGTGGCTGTGCTGTGCTGTGCTTGTGCCTGTGGTTTTTACTACCCTTGCTCTCCCAAAACCCCAGGGAACTCCGAAGCTGATACGGACAAGTGGATGTGACTTTGTGTTTGAGTGGCAGACTCCAATCGTGTGCCCTGATGAGGTAAAGATGGAGGGCTGTGCCCTGACTGACGAGCAGCTGCTCTACAGCTTCAATCTGACCAGCCTTTCCAAGAGCACCTTCAAGGTAACCCCACCCTCTCTGGGGCAGAGTGGCACTCGATGATTCAGAGCTGCCAGCACATTTGCTGGTGCTCTCTGGAACAGTCTGGAGGGGTGGTTCTCATGGTGGGCTTCCAGGATCAGTATAACAGGAAGGTTTCTGGTATGTGACCGAGCAGAGCCAGCACCAGCATTATACCACAGGTCACAGGACCTCTGTCCTTAGGGCTTTGCGAGGATCAAATGACCTGATGGGACAAGCAGCTTCACAAACTAGTCTCTAATGGGGTTATTTGTTTCACAAACAGAGAGTGGCAGGGCAGCTCGGGAACATACGTACGTAGGGCCATGCACGCACAGGGCAGGGTCAGATCTGCTCTGACCAGCAGCAGTCCACAGGAGATTCCTCTTGGTCTCCAGCCTGGCTTTAAGAGGCAGCTGTCTGTCAGCTGCAGAGGTGATGGATGGAGAGAGCTAGGTGATGCCCCTGGTTGGAGAAGCTCCTGGCGTGTGACTCAGTGTTGTGTTGTAGCCCTAGTCTGTGCGGGGACTGTTGACTGTGTCACAGAGGTGTCCTGGTCACTGGTGGCCAAGCCTCTAGACTTCTAAGCCTAGCAGTCTAGATGCTGCCAAGTCATCTGGTGTATGGACTAGGCCACAGGACCCCAGCACTTGGCCATGGAGAGTTCTGAATTCTGTGCTCAGGGGCCAGCACCCTGGCTCCTGGGACAGAACCCTCTGCTTAGGTGTAGGGCCCTCCTGCAGGTGCGCTGCAGTCATGATCACACTAGGCAAGGGCAAAGTGGGTGTGGAGAGCGAGGTCACACATGTCATCGTTGTATCTGCTCAGCTCATCACCTTAGCATTCATAGTGCTCCATTGCCTGGGCGAGGATACACAGGTTTCAAGAGGAGGAAGGAAGGAAGGAAGCAGGCCTGGCGGGGAGAGAATTGCAACACATTCTAGTGGCCAGAGGGAGGTGCCCTGGGCCTGGGGAGAAGGCAGGAGAAGTGGCCCTGGGCCTGGGGAGAAGGCAGGAGAGCCCTCCACCCTGACGGACTGCAGTACTGTGTCTCTCTTACCTAGAGTCCCAGTTGCCACTGCGCTATTCATGGCCATATGTGTGTGTCTGTGCAGGTGACTCGAGACTCACACACATACAGTGTGGGGGTTTGCACTGCAGCGGCTGGCCTGGACCAAGGAGGCTGCAAGGACGGTGGCGTTTGTCTGCTCTTGGGGAGCAAAGGGGTATCCTTTGGACGGTTGGCATCGATGCAGCTGGATTATAGGCACCAGGATGAAGCAGTCATTCTGAGCTATGTTAATGGTGATATTTGCCCTCCAGGTAAATTTTTGCAGCAGCATACATTTTAAATTCCTAGATTTAGCAGCAGGGAAAAAAAATCCCCTAGGAATGCAGTTTCAAGTCCTGTGAGTACTGCAGCCTTGCATTTGAAGGTGACTCATTCTGTCCCTTCTTACCTGGGCTTGAACACTTGTACTTCGAAGCATGCTTTGTCCTCTCAGGTGCTTTGCTGTCTTAGTTACTTTTCTTGTTGCCGAGACAGAAATACCAGATGGCCAAAGTTAAAGGAGGAAAGGTTCATTTGGCTCACAGTTTGTGGAGGTTTGTAGTTGGCTGGCTCCATGGCAGGGTGGCGTGGCAGAGGGACATGGCAGAGGAGAAGCGGTTCATGGCAGACAGAAAGCAGCAAGCAGTAAACCACAAGCACTGACAAGTGACCCTCTTTCTGTCTCTTAGCACTCACAATCCTTAATGCATTGCACTATGACTCAATCCCAGCATCGCACACCCAATATCCAGCCGTCTCCAAAAAGCCCCACCTATGACTGCATGAGGCTTTGAGGGGGACATCTAGACACAAGCCATGACATTTGCTAAGTCTTGGCAGGTGAATCCTGCTTGTCACATAGGTAGCCTAGAGTAGACAGCTTCCTTAGAGGCTCCTTGTTGGGTGTCCTAATGAGGTACAACTGATGTAATTACTGAATCTGGATCATTCAGATGTTCTTTTTGCTTTGCAGAAACAGAATCCGGTGACCCCTGTGTCTTCCCCTTCATACTCAACGGGAAGAGCTACGATGATTGTGTCCTGGAGGGAAGGGCGAAGCTTTGGTGCAGCAAGACAGCAAACTACGACAGGGACCATGAGTGGGGCTTCTGCAGGCAGAGTGAGTGGGGAGCCTTGTGGCCTAATGCAGCCCTTGAGCCTCTCAAGGCTCTGCTCATACTGAGACCTTTGGGAATGTTAAGTTACTAAGGCAGCGATTCTGCTGCATTGCTCTTCACCCCCTGGGATCATTGGGCAGTTGTATGTGCAGACCGAAGCAGAGCTGTGTTGAGATGTGGCTCTGGATGGCCACTAGCTGGAAAGAATTGTGTCCACGTATCAGTTCTTAGCCCTGGTGGTTCAGCCTCATGCCTCTGCAGAATTGCTGTGTGTTGTAGTCTTTGGGGTAGCCAGGTGGGTGGGAGGGGCAGGGGCTTTCATGGTCAGCCAGACTTAGCACCTTGATCCTGCAGTGCTTAGAGAGTGCTCTCATGAAAGCTCTCTAATATGATGTGAATTCCTGAGGAGAGCAAGACAGGGCTAATACATGAAAAATCATCATTCTCGTAAATGATGAGGGGCACAGTGGGACATAGGAACATAGATGTTACATTTACAAGGGACTATAGTTTGGAGGCTTGTTTTAAGAGACTGTTACTCGTGGTCTGTCAAATGACAGACACTGAAGTTTCTTACTGCTATTGTTTTAATTGTGTTGTCATTATTAGTCTATAATTGGATGCTGAGTATGCCTGTATGAGGAATCACATACATTCTTGCCGTGGGGTCTGAGGGAGCTGGGTCTCTTTAGGGTTAAGAACATATATGAGTGGAACAAATCAACCCTGACCAGGGCAGTGCGTGGGGCGTGCCCAGGTGCTTGATAGTCAATAGCACCAGCTGCGGAGGGGTGGAAGGGAGATGAGGTGAGTGCCAGGCACATTCTAGGTCTCACTGCTTCCACGCCTGCTGCTCCCCAGGCAACAGCCACCGGACGTCTACTATCACATTTAAGTGTGACGAAGATGAGGATATTGGGAGACCAGAGGTCTTCAGTGAAGTTCATGGGTGCGAAGTGGCATTTGAGTGGAGAACAAAAGTTGTCTGCCCACCGAAGAAGATGGAGTGCAAATTCATCCAGAACCACAAAACCTATGACCTGCGGCTGCTATCCTCTCTCACTGGGTCCTGGTTTTTTGTGCACGGAGGAGCCTCGTGAGTACCCTGCCTGCTGGCCAGCCATGCTGCACTCTCAGGAGGCAGGCAGGAAGTGAGGTTTGGGCAGTACTTGGCTCATTATGGTTTGCTCCACTTGGCAAAGATGTGAATTCCACATGCATGTGTGATAAGCGGAGATGGAGCCTTCAGGAACCAGAGAAGGTAGCCTGGCTGGATTGGGCCAGGCTTTGTTCACATTGTGAAGGGTCGTTCCTTGCTTAGGTTTGTGGGCTGCGTGAGGATTTCTCAGATCTTGGCAAAAGCCTGTTAGTTGCCTTTGCTGGCTGGACTCCATTGTCCTAAGTGTTCCATGTGCTGAGTGCCCACTTTGCTGAGTATCCTTAGCTCCCTGGGGCCTCTCTGCAGAGTAGACAGGTGAATAGGAAGATTTCATTAGCCTTGAGTACAGTAAGTGACTTTCCAGGATGTGAGCTCCTGCTTCTCCCTGCTCCACAACCCTTCTCTCCATTGCACAGAGCCTGTGCAGGGCGGGCCCTCTGCCCGTGGTCCTGCATGGTTGGCTCCCTCCATCAGCGCTGACCTGCTCTGTGGCCTTCTTTCCTGCAAAGCTGCTCTAAAGCTGTGTTTGGCGATGGAGTGAGCACTTGGGTGTCCTGTATGTGTCAGCCAGAGAGGAGACTTACGTTCCTCCCCTCTCCCTGTGTGTTCTGCAGGTACTTCATAAATCTGTGTCAGAGAATAAACAAAGGGCCCCTCGAGTGCTCTGAAAGAGCCAGCATTTGCAAAAAGAGCGCATCTGGCCAAGTCCAGGTCTTGGGACTGGTTCACACTCAAAGGCTGGATGTCTTAGGTAAGGCTGCGGGTCCTTGTTGTGCTGGGTTACAGGCACTGGGTCAGAGATGGGCAGGTAAGACATCCCTGCTTTGATGGAGACAGTATATGGGCTTTGGTGGAAACCTCCAGGTTTTACTGCTGGTGACTGTCTCAGGCATTCCGACAGTTCCTGAAATAAGTGCCACTTCGTGTCATCTGAGATGACAGATCCCAGTCTGACTTAGGAAAGTCGTGTTCTGGCTGTAGACTAAGCATCTAAATCTATATGCCTGCACACATTTTGTAGGAAAGCCAGGCAGGGTGCATAAGGAGCTGATAAAGATAATTCAGGAGAACATTTTCTTAACAATTTGGAAAATAATAATGATGCTTTTTAGTACTTTCAGTAGAAAGTTCATCTTGCAGTTGGTATCAAGTGAAAGGTGTTCTTTTTCGTAAAAAGTGGTTTTTTAGTGGAGAATGACTTGGGTATTTTGGAAGGATTTAAAAGATATTCCTCTTTGCCTATCAAGCTACAATGGGAATCTTTGTGTTTGCTGATTAAGCCACAGGATGATGTAAGGCAGCTCCAGATGTCAAAGTAGAGGAAGGAAATTCTGAGGAAAACTCTGTAACCTTTGTTGAAAATCAAACCCTGAGGGTTAGGGATGTAGCTCAGTGGTAGAGTGTGTACCTTGTGTGAGTGAGGTCCTGGGTTCAATTCCCTAGTACTGCCACAAAAAGACAAAACCAAACCTTAAATTCTGGAAGTTGATAGTGGAAGGGGAGTCGATATACATAAAGTAGTGGCCAGAGCTCCCACTGAGATTTGCCCTCCCTTTGGAGAATCTGCTTCGCTAATGCTGCTGTTTCTGCATAGCTGAAGAAAGGCTTCGGGTGGGAGTGGCTTCTTAAATGTCCTACCCCTGAATACTGCTGTATTGGCAGTCAAGTTTCCAGCACATGAACCGTGGTGGACACATTCACACCCTACCATTTTTCCTGTGCCCCTAAATTTATATCTTCCTTCCATATAAAATACATTTAGTCCATCCTAGTAACCCCTAAGTGATATTCCTGCATCGACTCCAAAACCTGATGTACAGAGTCTCGTCTAAATCAGATACGGGTGAGTGGAAGGCATGGTAATCTGGAGGCAAACTCCCTTCCAGCTGTGAGTCTGTGAAATCAAAACAAAGTCAAGTTGCATGTTTTCAAAATATAATGGCAGAGCAGGAATGAACTAGACCTTCCCATACCAAAAAGGAGAAATAGGCAAGAAGAAAAGGGTCGCTGACTCTAAGTAAGTCCAGAGTTTGACAGGGCAGGCAGTGTTAAATCTTAATGTAATTTTGGTTCCGCTTGTTGCTCAAAGACCAGTGTCTTAAGGTCACCTTGTTGGGTCAAGGAAAGGGAAAAGATGCGTTTGGAAAGCTAGTGAGTGAGGTGGTAGAGGTTATTGCCGACAAAGTCTGTCTTGGGGTACAAGGGAGCACAGAGGACTTTGATGGAGTTGGGGGAGCAGGGGCAGTGGGCTGAAGGGTGCACACTGTGCAGGGTCTTTGTCATGTAGGGCCTGTGTGTTTTTTTCTGTTGGAATATCCTTGAGATTAGTCCCAACAATTCTTTTACATAAACAGGTTATTTCCCTGCAAGTTAAACATTATTATCTTCAAGTAAAGAACAAGATTAACAAATCCTTGGCCCATGCTTTGATGTTAGCTGCAGATCATCAGATGTTCTGTAAATCTAGAGAAAAGTTATTGATTAGTAAGTTTTAGGACTTGTATCTTTTCCTGGGAACAGCTACACTGATAGTTAACTGTTAAGATACAGAAGGCATCTTCCCCTAGAGACTGAAAGGGGGAGAGAGTGGAAGGCTACACTTTTAACTTACTAGGCAGCTTCAGTCAGAGGTGTCACATGCAGCCAAGCTAGTGGAAGACTCAGAATACGTTGCTTAGCTGTGTAACCTCCAAGATTAGGGAGGTTTCTCCCTTCCTCACCTGTACCAGGGATTGAACCCAGGGCCTTTTCACTGAGCTACATCTTCAACCCTTGTTTATTTTGAGACAAGTTCTTCCTAAATTCTGAATTCTCAAACTTGTGATCCTCTGAAGTCAACTAAAAGCACATGAAGCTGGAGGGTTTGTTTAGTTTTTCCCATGGTGACATTAAGACTCCAGAATAATCTGCCATTCCATTTGCCACTTCTGGGGCACACTGGAGCAGAGCTGGGGTTGCAGGGCCTCTGGCAGCCCTGTTCCTGTGGCTTTGCTGGCTCAGCCCACACAGTAACTCTCTGGCTGGAGTCTAGAGCTTAGAGCTCTCCCAGGCTCGTTGGTGGCTCCACAGTTCTGTAGTCTTGGAGGCCACTTACTCCCACAGTTCCAGTAGGCACTGACCTGGTGGGGACTGAGGTGGCCACATCCCTGTAGAGTGTCTGCCGGGCCTCCCATGCCCGGCATATGGCATATCCTTTGAAGTCTTGGTGGAAGCCACACACCTTGTGTGCTCTGCATATGTGCAAAGTCAGCAGCATGTGGATGTTACCCAGGCTGCTGCCTGTGCACCTGGGCCCCTGAGCCAGAGTGGGCTAGCTGAAGGGCATTTTGCTGGGATGAGGGGACCAGGCACTGGAGGGCAGACACTCTCTGCACACCTTGCTCTCAAGATCTGGCCTGCCTGTGTGTCTTAATGCCTGCCTGGTTCTTCCCTCAGTGTCTTGATGAACAGCACCTGGCTCCCACCCAGCCTCGTGATCTCTATTGCAAAGGTCCCTGGACACACAGTATTTTCTTCTGAACACATCTTTTCATTCTGTATGTGGTCAGGCTTTTTTCAAAAGTTTTACTTTCTGCTTCTCTCTTAATTATAAATTCTGTCTTTAAATCATTTTTCTCTTCTCTCATTTTGCTGTAAGCAGCCAAAAGAAGCCTTGCAGCTCCCTGAACACATGGTAGTTTAGACGTCTCTTCTGCCAGGTATCCTGGCCCATTGCTCCTGGGATCAGTCTGCCTTCCATGAAGCCCTAGGACTCAGACACAAATCCGCCAAGTTCTTTTAAGACAAGGTGGCCTTTACTCTGATTTCCAGCACAGCATTCCTCGTTTTCATCTAAGACTTGTCAGAAAGGGCTTTGCTGACCATGTTCCGTCAGTATCCTGGTCATAACCACTCTGAGGAGTCAGTCTCTAAGCAGTTATATGTGTGGCTTATGTTGCTTCTCTTCTGAGCCCTCACTAGAGTTGCCCTCGATGTTCTCTGCCCAACTTTGGGGCATTTCTAGCTGCTCCTTCACATTCTCCTGACCTCCCTGTCACTCAGATCTGAAGCCACTTGTCATGGCAGCACACACACTGCCATCCCTGTGCAATATGCTGTCATTCCATCTGTGTTGCAGTAATGGATGCCTGATTTGGGGAACTTTTGTTTTTCATCATTCTGGAAACTGGGAAGTCTGGGATCGAGGGGCTGGCATCCGATGAGGGCCTTCCTGCTTTGTTATCCTTCGGTGAAGGACAGAAAAAAGGCAAGATAAAGGAAAGTGACCAAACTTGTTCTTTATCAGGAACCTTCTCTTTGATGATGGCATTATCCATTCACATGGACACAGCCTTCATGACCTCATCACCACTTCTCTGTTGGGGGTTAAGTTTCGAACCATGGTTTTGGGAAACACACACCACAGTAGTTTCAACTTCATGGGGCAGACAAGGTGGGCTGTTCACAGGCAGCTGAGGTGTGGAAGTTTGTGTGTGTACTGCTCACAATAGTGTGGAGTGTCTCTCCTACTGAGACCTGTGAGTGTTCGATTCCGTTGTCTGGGAGTTTGCTTAAAACAGTGAAAATTTTCTTCCAAACTTTTAACACAGAAACACAGTATTTAAAACATTAAACAGGAGCAGCTTTGAATTTGGGGCAGGGATGAGAGCCTGGAGTCACCTCCCACACCTTTGTCTGGCAGTTCTGCTGCCCTAGCCTGTGTCCTGTGGGGAACAAGTGGGAGGTTAGTGCTATCCCCATGCTCCCTCCACATTCTTCTGCCTCAAAGTGTGTACTCAGTGTGCGATGGGTGGCCTAAGGACTTGTACTTCTGAAGATGCCACGCTGTGTCGATGTCATCTGTCTGTTGGGGCCTGCTGGCTCAGGTTGTCCTCAACACAGTAGCTGGCACAGCCCCTGGCACGCCTTCAGCAGGGACATGAGAGTTGGTACCTGGTTACTGTGCTGCCCCTGGATACTTGCAGCTCCAAGCATTTGCTGACAGCTGCCGTTATTGAGGTCCTTTCAGTGCATACTTGCAGACCCCTTCTCTGTACCCCGGGGACTCCTGAGCCCATGCGCTTGGGGTGAGGCAGGGGCGGCGCAGGAAGTCAACATCCTGGAGCCATGAAGCTTGTGAGCAGAAGGGCATAGGTTTGAACCCAGGTTTGCCATTGACACGGAAGTGGTGGTGCAGGACAATGGCTGCCACTGCACTTGGTGGTGGCGAGAGCAACTCGATAGAACACATTTTGTCCTGGCCCCTTCCAAGTTGATTTTGACTTCTGACATCAACACTTGTATTACACCCTGGAAAAGACTTTAATTTATCGCTTTTGTGTTTCAGATGACAAAGTTATTGTTACTTACTCAAAAGGCTCTCCCTGTGGTGGAAATAAGACTGCATCCTCTGTCATAGAGCTGACCTGTGCAAAGACCGTGGGCAGGCCTGCCTTTGAGAGGTGAGGGGTGGGCTGAGTGGAGCCGCGCAGAATGCCCTGAAGTGCTGCAAGGCCTCTCGGGTCCCATGGGCACAGGGAAGGTGCACACGGGGGAGGGGATGCTTGGAGTGTCGTGATGGCAGGGGCTGGGGCCTGGGTCCCACAGGAGGGAGCCCCTGGGGAGGTTGCAGAGACATGCTCTTAGTAGGCTGATGCAACTTCCTCAGCCTCACTTGCCCTAGACAGTAAGACCCTGAACTGGGTTTTGCACTGAGTATGTTAGCTGATAGTATCGAACTGGCCTCTTTCAGTGTTGTGGTAGAGCCAAGGGGATGCTGGTTATTACTACTAAGCAAGCTATTTGAGACTGAGGAGCAGGTGGGACCTGCACCAGAGAGGTTCTTGGATTAAGTTTGAACTCTTGAGTTTTATGGTGCTAGGGGGAGTTTGGCCAGCAGGGGGAGCGTGTGAACTACTTGGGAACAGATTCCTCCTGAAGCTGGGCTTGGAAGAGTCTCAGAAATTGTCTGAGGACTTTTCTATCTCTGCGTCTGAGAAGCTTCTGATTCAGAAATTTAGAAATCTAGGAGCAAGTATTTCCAGCTTTAAATGTACATTTTCCAAATTTTAAAACATTTGTTTGCAATGCTTGCCTCCTTTTTTACATTATTGAAATGTTTCAGAGTGGTCTTCCACAGTGCTAGAAAAAGGTGAACGAAATTTTCCTCCCATCCTGGAGCTGCCTGCCTTGTGGTGTGGGGACTGACGAGAGTCCCTGGAGGCCGTGGGAGGTCAGGAAGGCCTTGAAAACCTAGCTAGCTGGGCCAGCGAGCCCTTCCTGGGCCTTGGCTGGGGCCGTATTGTGGTCTCTTTGCATCCAGCCGGGAAGTGACCTGTCTGTGCATCCTCCTTTCAGGTTTGACATCAACAGCTGCACCTACTACTTCCGCTGGGACTCTCGGGCCGCGTGCGCTGTGCGGCCTCAAGAGGTACAGATGGTGAATGGGACCCTTACCAACCCCGTAAACGGCAAAAGCTTCAGCCTCGGGGATATCTATTTTAAGTAAGTGAAACATTTTCCCTATGAGCCTGAAACATATTAAAAAAAAACCGAATAATTCAAGTCTTTCCCTAGTGAGAGCTCTGTAACAGAAATAGGTTTGTGTGTTTTAGTTACCGTTGCTGGAATAGTTGTATTTTGCTTAAACCAAAGAAAAGCATTACTCAGCTACTAATGTTTAACACCAAAGATGGTGAATTCTTGTGTCAGAATAAGCCCCCTGCCCCTACCTCTTGATGAACCCGGGATGGAAGCCAAAGCCTCCTGGAAGCAGGCTTGAGCGGACTCCTGGGATTTCCAGTTGTGGGGTCGTGGCCTCTGAGAAGGACGCTTTCACACCAGAACATGGAGCCCATGGTACAGCAGGATGACTGAGGCAGAAGCTGGCACCCTGTGTCTCTGGGGTCATGGTAGTACTGCCGTAGCTTCAGGATGCAGGAGAAAGGAAGCATCTGGACTCCAAGAATCCCTCCAAGAACTTGGGGTGAGGTGGTTCTGTTTAAACCCGACCTGAAGGACATCCGAGTCATTGTGCTCTCCTTCGGCCTCTCAGGCTGTTCAGCGCCTCTGGGGACATGAGAACCAATGGGGACAACTACCTGTATGAAATCCAGCTCTCCTCCATCACCAGTCCTTCCTCCAACCCTGCCTGCTTTGGAGCCAACATCTGCCAGGTGAAGCTGAATGATGAGCACTTCATCAGGAAAGTGGGCACCTCGGACAGGACCAAGTACTACGTCCAGGGTAATTCTCCACCCCCCATCAGCCTTCTGCACTTAACTTGGAGAAAGGGCTTTAACATTTCCATCAGCAAACTCTTGTCACAGTTTCCACACAAAAGCCCTGCTGTGGTGCTGTCTGAGATGCGCTCTGTGAAGGGGATCACACAGTCTGTTAAGACCTGAGCCTTGGGCAGCAGGTGAATTGCGTCTCAGTGAGCACATGACCAGTATGCACCAGAGCTCCCGCGGGGCAGGGCAGAGGCAGAGGCAGAGGCAGGCAGGCAGAATTACTGAGCTTGGGTTTTAGGCATGATGCTTCCTTATTTTGAAGCTTAAAGCAGTGTTAGAGAAGGGCAAGAGATTTCCTGTTCATCACAGAGATGCAAGGTGCAGGCTGACTGTTCCTGCTGACCCAAATGTGAGAGGTGGGTTGATAGGGGCTCTGAGGAAGAGGTCCCCTTCACCAGTGTTAGTCATGAGAGAATCTTCCTGCCCTTGTGTTTGTCAAACAGCTCATCTTTCACCGGGTATCTTTCATAATTTTATTTTTGAACTGTGTGGCTGTATTAAGTTTTTTAGGGTGTGTTGAGATGAGAGTCCCCTGAGCCAGACAAGAGAAGGCAGTGTGGGAGGAAGCACACACTCCATGCCCGGGAACCTGGGCCCCACTGGCAACAGGCCTATAGTAGCACCTAATGGAGAGACACCAGGAGACGGACCATCCTTGCTGATCCCAGCCCCAGAGCTGTGGCTAGGCTCTGGGCCCTGTGAGCACCATGGCCCCTGAATAGAAATCAGGAAGTGCTTATTTTGCTTTTGTGCCTGGGAGGCAATAGGAAGCTTATCAGCTCATTCATTCTCACAGTTCCACTTCACAGAAAAACTACCTGTGTTTCCCTGTTCTTTTGCTTTCTCTCAACTGCAGTGACTCCTCCAGTAACTTGGAGTCAAATGCACACATCACAAGCATTTCTTGTCCTGCCTCTGGGTGTCCTCTCAGGGGCTGGTCCCAAAGGGGTGCTGGGTAAATAGTGATTGATATTGAAGAATTGCTTTTAGAGCCTTCAGGACACAGAGGAAAAGCCAAGCTCTTTTCCATACATTTTAAAGATCTTTGACAGACTGCACCCAGTTCTGCCGGTTGCTGGTCCTACAGGAGGCACGGCTCCAGCCATCATGCCATTTATCAGCTTGCAGAGTACTTTTGGAACCTGGCTTGATATGAGCCACCTTTGCCGACACTCCTTGGCCGCCCACCTCCCCACCTGGGGAAGCCTGCTTTTGAACATCCAGGGTTCCTGTGTCCTTCAAGTGTGCGAGAGTGTTCAGGTTTCACAGCACCAGGCTGGTTATGAGTAAAACCTTCACTTTTGCCTCTGCAAGACTATATCAAGTAGATCTTTAGAATATTTAGCTTTCAGGGCACCCATGTATGTGTAAGCACATGGGTGCCTTTATTCTTAGGTCAGAAAAATCCCTTTCAGGCCTTTCTACTTTGTTCATTCACCAGCACCAGAAAGCAGCTTTTGTGCTCATGAGTCTTCGTTCATTCCAGAGGGAAGGAGGAGGAATTCCCTGGGCCCCGTCTCTAGGTGTGAAGCTGCCATCCCTGCTCCTCACCTCCTTGGCGATTTGCTGCCACATTGCCCTGCACAGCCTTGGTACAGTCCCTACCTTGGCATTCCAGGGCCTCCAGGGCCTTCCCGACCCCGTTAGACCCCACCTCTGCCCTGGGCTCCTGTGGACACCTCCATCCCACACTAAGCCATTGCTTGCTCATGGAGAGTGTGAGCCAGCCACAGAGTTAGGCGGAGCAGAGTGCACACAGGGACCTCTCACTTCTAACACCAATGGCAAGTTCTCTAAATCACCCTCCCATTTAGTAATGTGACAGAAGAACTCACAGATCTCACTGGAAGCTGCTGTATTTGGGTTTATGGTGTCAGCAGAAGGAGACAGATTGCCATCTGCCATAAGACATGGGGCAGGGTCCAGGAGGGGGTCAGATGCAGAGCTGCTGCTGGCCTCTCCCTGATGGTACCGGATGGGCTGCAACCCCACCCTGCAAGATATCTGGAGTGTTGGCACCCAGGATGCTTACTGGGCTTGGTGTCCAGAATTTTTGCTGGGGCTCCATTGTACAGGCACAATTGATTGATTAATTGTGTATGTGGTCGGTGCGCTGATGCCACCTGGCCAGCTCCACTCCACGCCATGTTGTAAGCCAAGGTCAGAGGTGAGACTTTCAGGTGAGGTGTGCTTACTTAGGGGAGGGACTCCAGGACTGTCCTTGACTGACGTCGTTTAAACTGAAAACTGAGCATACACGGGACATTGCACAGCAGTGCTGTGGGTATATGTACCCCTTCCTGCTTGACAGATGGCGATCTGGACGTCGTGTTTACCTCTTCCTCCAAGTGTGGGAAAGATAAGACAAAGTCCGTCTCTTCCACCATCTTCTTCCACTGTGACCCTCTGGTGAAGGAAGGGATGCCAGAGTTCAGCCATGAGACCGCTGACTGCCAGTACCTCTTCTCCTGGTACACTTCGGCCGTGTGCCCCTTGGGGTAAGTACGGTGTCCCAGATGCTTGGCATCGTTCCCTGTGCCCTCTCGAAAACTGTTCCAGAGGGAAGGAAGAGGAACCTATAGGGCCCTGTCTCTAGGGGTAGAGCTGCCACCCTACTACCTCCTTGGCAATTCGCTGCCACGCTGCCCTGCAGGTCCTTGGTGCACTCCCGGCCTTGGCCATCCCCAGGGGCCTGTGGGCCTTCCCAAATCCATTACACCCCACACAAGTGTGTGTGTGTGTGTGTGTGTGTGTGTGTGTGTGTGTGTCCATGTTTTCCCCAGGGTTTTATTGTATTCAGACATGCATGAAAAACAAAGATGATTAGATCTCACATAGCCAGCAGCCTGCCCCTGTGATTGTTGGCATGCTGCTGCCACCTGCCGCCCCAGTGGCATTGGCTGTGTTTCTTTCATGCACAGTGTTCCTGGCTGGGTCCCGCCTGAGCGCTCCACGCCATCGTCCTGTACCTCCTTGTCCTCAGCTGCCGGGGCCCGCACTGGCTGGGCCTCATCTTTGATTCTCAGCACACCTTCTCTCTGTCTTTGGTGCAGGTTTTACATGGTAAACTTCACTTCAACTGAGGTGGAGTATTTTCTGTGTTTGAATGAGTGAAAAACCTGTTCTATGGAACTCGAAAATGAGCCATAGGCCAGGTTCCCCTGGGCGGCACTTTGGCCCTGAGCCACCAGGCCGGGAGGGCTGTGCTGCCTCCGTGCCACCTTCTTTGGGAGCTGGTGCTTCTTGGCTTCAGAACCACTGGGCTATATCTGGCATTCTTATTTTACCCAGCCTACCATTTTACCTTTTCATTCTCTGTCCTGTGGTTTTATTTCATTTTTTTTTGTCCTGAGATTTTAATATCAAGAGAAAAACGAATGCTTACCATGTCATTTCCTGAAAAAGGAACCCCACTGGTAGCAGACAACAATGGTAGGGATGATGGGAAAATTCCAGTCACGTTTCTTAGATTTTACATCCATTTTCGTTTTCACTTGATTATTGACACTACCTCAGCAAAAAAGTAGCTTTGTCCTAAATCGTTCAGGGACGTGGGTGTAAGGACTCATAGCTTCATGATCATGGACAGAGGCTTTGGGTTGACATTTCACTCGTGGTATTTCAGCTTTTGAATACATGTAGTATTCTGAAGAAGTTATTAAAAAATGAAAGAATTAAAACTAGATGCTTCTTTGTGAACGAAGCAAAAGGTGAATTAAAAAAAATAACAAAACTTAACAAGGTACACTTTCTTGACAGTGAGAGACTAAAATGCCAGAAGCTGAGTCTTTCCTCATGTTTTTCTGTGTGGGTTTAGAGGTTCTGTCAGGCAGGGTACAGAGAAGTCGGGTTGCTGTGAGTGGGAAAAGGGGCCGCACTTCAGAACTGGAGAGGAAACTTCCAAGGAACAGCTGCTTTTTATGGCATTCAGAATACCAGGAACTGGAGGTGCGTAAGTCTCTTAACACACTGATAAAGCAATGAAGATTTAAAGGAAAGAAAATAAATGTTAAAACCAGCAGCAGATAATGCCATACAAGACACTGCCAGTGTCCTCACTCCTGCCAGGGTGGGCAGATGGGGTGTTACAGGAATGGCCACTAGGCAGGGTGCTGCCTGCTTGGGTTTTTTTGCTTTATCAAAGTATTAGATATATATGTTTAAATCAAAAGTAAATATAACAGAAACTGGCAACTGTCATCCTAATGATAATTGGGATATCATCCTTTTTAGTTATTTTAGCTGTTTCTCCTAGAATTTATGTCAGTGTTTTCAGTTTTTTGAGACGGGGTCTCGCTGTGTAGTCCAGGCTGGTCTTGAACTCACTGTGTAGGCCAGGTTGGCCTTGAACTCATGGCAGTCTTCCTGCCTCAGCCTCCTGACTGCTGGGATTACCGGCCTGCTCCACCATACCTGGCATCAGTGTTTTTTCGATACTGGAAATTGAACCCAGGACCTTGACACTGCGCTTACATCCTCAGACCTTTTTATATTTTTATATTTCAAGATAGTCTTGGTAAGCCGCTGAATTGCCTAGAATGCGCTCAAACTTGGTGATCTTCCCGCCTCAGCCACCCATAGTATGGGGATTACAGGTGGGCACCACCATGCTCAGACACCTCATTGTTTTTGGTGGACATTTTATGCTTTTTCATTGACTTCCTACAGATAACTCTCTTAAATCCTCCCCCGCTTTCCAAAAATAGTATTTCACAATTTGAGTAAAGTAGCATTCAGTGCTTATGTATTTATGCTTTCATTAAAATTTTTTTTCAAAAGTTAATAAATGTGCATCTCTGGATGGAAAGGGCCCACTGTGCCCAGCAGTTAGTAGTAGTGACAGGAAGATACACATAGTCATGAAGCATCAGAATACTAGGTGCACAAAAGACTCTGAAAGTGCAGGGGAAGATAATTTATTGAATTAAAGAATAAAGTAAAAAAGATGAAACTACTGGGCAACAGTAGTAGTTAAGCTCTAAGAAACAGTTTTTTGTTGGTTGAAGGATGCTGGTTAATTTTAACCTTTTTTTTGTATGCATGCCAATATTTTAAGGACAACCATTAAAATAAGAAGAATACAATATATAACTTCTAAAGTAGTGAAGAAAAGGAAAATAAAAAATTCACGTCCCCCAAAGAAGACCAAACAAGGGGGAGAAAAACAGAAACAAAATGAAATGCATTTAGGAATAATTTAAGATAGTAGAAATAAATCTAAATACTTCAGTCATTGTGTTAAATATAAATAAATCTCTAATTAATCGACAAATTGTCAAGTTGGATTTTAAAAGCATTTTGTGTTTACAGGGAATATGCAGTATGCCTGAAACAAGGACACAGGAAAGCTCAAAGGTCAAAGTGATAAGAAAAAAGAAGTGCCAGGAAAATAATAGTCTGAGAGAAAGGTGGGGTGGTTATGGTAACGTCGGATAAAGTCAGACATAATGGAAAAATACGGGGAAAATGTTAGAAGGGTGAGTCCATTAGGAGGATCAAAGGGACCTGAGCCCGTATCAGCCTGATAACGCAGCTTCAGAGTGTGAGGCAGAACACACAGGCAGAAATGCCAACTCACCTTTGCTCGGTGACAGCTGGGTGATGTTCACAAAATGTAACTGGGAGCTTGGGATGGTGGTGAGAAAAGCTGGATGGACTAGACATACAGAGAACACTGTTCCGATGCCTGACGAATACCAATTCTTCCACTCACACAGAACGTTTACTAAACTTTGTAAAAACTGTGGAGTAGACAAGTCTCTGCAGATATCTAAACATTGGCACCATCAAAACTATGTATATGATACAGTTAAGGTAGGAACCAAGAACAAAGAATAGCTAACATCTGTAAACACGTTGCAAAATGAAAACCCATTTCTAAGTAGCCTGTGACTTAAACAACAAAATCAATGGTAGATATTAAACCAAATTAATAATCGAATGATGGTGAGAATGTCCCAGATACGTCTATTGAGTTTCTGAGCAACCATGCTATTTCTGGCTGGGTCTGTTTCTAGGTTTGAGGGGAGAAGTTTGCAGGGTTCTGGAAGTCCATCTGTCCCCAGTCCACAGAGCTAAATAGGCATAGGCCAGGATACAGGTGAATATGAAGCTCTTCCTGTTGTTTCTCGTTTTTCTGATGTTTTCGAACATCAGAAAGTTGTTTGACGCACACTGAACTTGGACCAAGCCTTTGGTTGGTTGGTTGACTCCAGCCTAATTAGTTTGAGTTATTTTGGAGCCAGATGGTCATAATTACTTTATAACGGAGTAGCCAGAAGTTTCAGTGTCAGACTTCACGTGTGGCTTGTGAAGTCGCTTCTCTTTTATTCTGAGTGGCTCAGATACTTTTTTTATTTGATTTTGTGACAGGGTATCACTATGTAGTTCAGACTGTCCTTGAACTTAGTATGTAGTCCACGCTGGCCTCAAACTCGAAGCGATCCTCCTGCCTCAGCCAACCAAATGCTGGGATTACAGGCATGTACCACCATGCCTGTTGTGAGTGGTCTTGTTGCTGCGCTCTGCCTCCTGTGGTGAGGGACATCCTGTTATGTTGCTCTGTGTCCATGTATGTGGTGGCCTTGAATGATAGCAGGCCACACAGATCAGAAGCATCAGGGTGTAACACAGACATTGTCCTCTGAGCAGAGACAGACATCAGCCTGGTTCTTTCTCTCTTTATAATACTTCTTTCACCTCTTGCCTTGAATGTGTAATGTCATGGAAGTGCATTGCCTTTCCTTGAAGATCTGAATGTTGGGGCGTCGATGCGGATGGTGGAAGGGCTGGTTAGTGTTACTAATACTAGGCACGGAGACAGCAGGCTCCATGTGTCTATGCCTAGATCAGGGGCTCTGAATATTTCTTCTCTGCTGGAAAGCATCAGGACTAGGTTGCAAGATGGAGCTGTGGCAGAAGCCCCTTCCTGGATGGGGCTGTTTGCCCTGAATCAGTTCCATGGGCAGGGGACTTCTTCTTTTTTTTTTTTTTTTTTTGGTTTTTGTTTTGCTGTGCTGGGGGTTGAATCTGGAGCCTTCACACTGGTCTATATCCCCAGCCATTATTTTGAGTCAGGGTCTTGCTGCTTTTTCTTGGCTGGGCTCAAACTTGAGATCTTCCTGCGTTACCAGAGTACTGAGATTATGGGCAAGTGCCACCATACCCAGCTTGGAGGTGGCATCTTGAAAGCTCCTCCAGTCTTGACGTTTCTACCCTAAACTCCTTTGCAGGAAGAGTTTCTGCTGCCATATCCCATGGCAGGTGGATTGCCATGTTTGCTGGGCTTCGGCAGAGGGCTTCATTGATTTTATAAAGCGAGGGCCATTCCTGGACTAGGACTCTCAAGTGACTCGGTTTCCTTTCTTGTGATATCTAGGGTGGGCTTTGACAGCGAGAGTCCTGAAGAGGACATACAGAGCCACAAGGGGCTCTCGGAACGGAGCCAGGCTGTTGGGGCAATCCTCAGCCTGCTCCTGGTGGCTCTCATTGGCTGCCTGGTGGCCTTGCTGCTTCACAAGAAGGAACGGAGGTAAGGGGGGCCCTGGTATACGGGTCAGCATCCCATCCAGGGGGCTCAGGCTTGGTTTTGAGCCCAACCACAGCAAACATCTTTTAGTTCTTAGTTCCAAAACTCCCGATGGCAGCAGAAACCAGTTTCCTAAATGTCTGCATTTCAGAGCCATGGCACCGTCCACAGGTTCTGTCTCACCTGGACATGCCGTGGGTTCCTCAGCTGTCCCTTTGGGTGTTAAGGACATTGGCCTCTTGACATGTCCAAAGATTGATAGAAAATTAAACATCATTCATGCACAGACTTCCTGCTGACCAGCTGACCTCTGTGCCCTTCTCACATTATGAAAGCAAACATTCATTAAGCCCCCCTTGTGTCAGGTGTGTGCCATCCACTTAGCTCATCTTTGCTGTGCTTCTAAGGTGACTTTTCAGGCAGGTTTTCAGGTGGGGATCTGGGGAGGTGGTTGTGAGATCTGCTAACTAGGACCATCCACCCCAGAGGGCAAGGTGGGGAAGGTTGGGAGCCCAAGCACAGAAGCACCTTCCTTGTAGGGTAGGCTTGCAGCAGTCCCCTCGGGCAGCCTTGGGGGGTGGTGTGTGGCCCTGTTAATGCTCAGGGATGGAAAGCTGGAAGCACACTGGTACATGACCTTGTGACTACCAAGAGGTGAAACAGGGTTTGAGTCCTCTCCAGTCCGATTCCAGAGCCTGTGTTCTTTCTACCAAATCATGATAAATACCAGTTTGTTGTCCTGCTGCCATAGTAGGTCATTTGTCATTCAGAACTTTTCTCCTTGGGGTGGGGGGTGTTTGTAGGGGACCATGATCCAGCCCTTGGGAGCGACAAAAACTAGGCTTGGCTCCTGGCTGGGGACTCCCCTGCCTTTGGTAGTTCTACATCAGACTAACTATGGTCTCCTTTTTTAACAGGGAAATTGTGATAAACAAGCTGACCAATTGCTGTCGAAGAAGCTCCAACGTGTCCTACAAATACTCAAAGGTGCTTGTGTGCTGAGTCTGGGGTGACCTCATCCCCACCCGTGCAGCAGTGTGTGTCGACCTTGGCAGTAAAGTGTGCCCGAGGCTGGGAAGAACACCAGCACAGGCAGCTTGCGGCCTGGGAGGAAAACCATGAGTTACGGCCTTTACCTTTCAGCCTAACACAGTTTTGTCTTGTTTTCCTTCAAGTTTGTCCCATTGTGGTTCCAACTGATTTCCGTAGGCATACTCACTGTTTAGGTTGTTTCCACTCTTTTGGCTATTCTCTAAAAACTGCGGTGATGAAAATTTCTGTGCATCTAGCATTTGGTTGATTTCTTTCAGATAAACTTCCAGAACAGGCCTTGTCTGGACCTAAGGGCATAAATACCGTATGTTTGTGGCCTGTTACACATTTTGCCAAATACCTTTTTAAAATTAGACTCTGACCCAAGTGCTTCCTGTGGTTTCTTTTACATACCAAATGTTGCCCCCTCCTCTGCGACACAGTTGGGAGCCTGGCAAAGCCCTTGTCCCCCAGTACTACATTCTGCTTGTCCCTGCCCTCTTGGTTGGCCGGCACCTGACACATGTCCTCTTTGGTAACCATCCTGAAACCTCGCGTTGGGTTGGTCTTACTAGGAGCAGGTGATTGTCATCAGCTCTGGTGGTGCCTTGGGAACCAGAGATGTGGTGATTATGACTGCTGGGTAGTGGGCTGTGTTCTCAGCTCGTGCCAGCAGGGAGGGCCCCTGCTTAGGAGTGAGTCAGTAAGGACAGGAGTAAGAGCAGATGGGCGTCTCCACTGGGGCTCATGTGGTCTCCACTGTTGCTCCCTGGCAGGTAAACAAGGAGGAAGAGGCCGATGAGAATGAAACAGAGTGGCTGATGGAAGAGATCCAGATGCCACCTCCAAGACTGGTGAAGGAAGGACAGGAAAATGGCCACATTACCACCAAGTCTGTGAAAGCAGAGGCCCTCACATCCCTACATGGGGATGACCAGGACAGTGAGGATGAGGTCCTGACCATCCCAGAGGTGAAAGTTCACTCCGGCAGAGGAGCCAGGGTGGAAGGCTCCTACCCTGTGAGAAACCTGCAGCAGAAGGCCCTTCGAGAGAAGGAAGACGATAGGGTGGGGCTGGTCCCGGGTGAGAAGACCCGGAAAGGGAAGCCCAGGCCTGGACAGCAGAAGATGGTGAACTCCACCAAGCTGGTGTCCTTCCATGACGACAGTGACGAGGACCTCTTACACATCTAATGCCATGGTGCCTACAGAGAACGTGGAGCCATGGGACAGCCAAGCACCTCCAACCAAATAAGACTTCAACTTGATGATGCTTCTATAATTTTGCCTTTAACAAAAACTGCTTCAAAAGGGAAGAGTTTTTGTGGTGGGGGAGAGGGTGAAGGAGGTCAGGTGCTGCTCCTTCATGACTGTTTACAGTCGTTGGAAGAAGGCATTGCTTGCATTGGCCAAAGGGTGGTACCTCGTGCCCAGGGTTTGCCCCAAGTCCTCATTTATACGCAGAGCTCCTGTGCGTGCCTACCAGGTGTCCGGCCAGGTGCATCTGAACAGAGGGCTGTATTTGAAAAAACCCTTGCTGCTTTAGACCCTCTAGGGTATTTGACCATTATATTTTAGCATCTTAATTCTCTCCCCCTATTTATTGACTTTGACAATTACTCAGGTTTGTGAAAAAGGAAAAAAAAAAAAAAGCCCCAGTTTTCTTCCTGCCAGCAGAGTGCGGTGCACCAAGTGGTGAGGAAGGGAAGCTGTTAGTTTGCTGGGATGATTTCTCGTGGAGTTTCGAACTGGTCATTATTGTGTCCCCTGAGTTGGAGGACTCTATTCTGTCTCTTCTCTTTTGCTTTCTGTTTTTAAGGGCACCGCGCACATGCACAAGGTCCCTGAGTGCCTAGGTTGGGAGGCTCTGCCTGCTCTATGCCTTCCGTCATGGCAGCTGCAGCTCTTTGCATGACATCTGCAGACCTAGGTGTACAGAGCACATTTGTCAGTATTGCTTTTGCCAGCTGGTGAACTCAAGCGGCCCATCCAAAGATCTTTTTTTTGGTGCGTGTGACTTGGAATCAAGGTGTCTGAGAAAATAGCTTCTTTCCTGGTTTGGGCTGTAGGTTTCATCTCTTCAGGTTCTCATGATACCACCTTTACTGTGCTTATTTTTTTAAGAAAAAAAAAAAGTGTTTATCAACCATTCAACCTATAAGAAGCCTTAATTTGCACAGAGTGTGACTTTCTGAGCTAGCGGGAAGCCTGGTGGGCCCAAATCTCATTGCAGCTGGTTGTGAGCTCCCTTGGGGGCAGGAAGGAGGAACTGGCCCATATCCTCCGCTGGCTGTCAACTCCTTTTCTTGAAGTGTTTCATGAATGACTTTTTTCACTTTGCAGAGTTGTACATAGACTCAGTGGTATTCATATGGGAAAAGCAAACCACCCTACGGAATCTCTTGGTTTGTGCCCCATTTGGCTGGCTTATTTGATTTCAACATGAGTGTATTTTTTAAAATTGATTTTTTTCTTCATTGTTTTTCAATCAACTTACTGTAATATAATGTATTCAACAATTTCAATAAAAGATAAATTATTAATTAAGTGTAATTTCTTTTCTACTCTGGATAGTGAAAACTTGGGAGGGCCAGTGGCCTGTCTAACCACTTGGCTTTTCTATTAAGTTTGAATGTTTGAATTTGTTTTTTAACTCCAGTATCTACTCAACCCTCGATGACGCAGGACTTCTGTCTTTCTCTGGAGTCTTTCCAATTACATGTGTTAACTCTAGGTCCATCTGCCTCCCCTTGGCTTTATCTAGACCTGATGTCTTCACTTGGAATTCCAAGTAGTCCTCAGGTGGTTCCTGCATACCAAAACAGCCACTATGGAGATTAGATTGCACCGCCACAATAAAGCGTCTTGTAGGTCTAACACTGAGGTTTTCTTCTGAGTTAAGTTCACGAGTCTTCTGTTACAAATTAGGCATTGGGAGCTACTTACACGTTTACATGAAGGCATAAAGTTACTATAGTTGTCCTCCCCCATCTGCAGTTTTGTTTTTTTGCAGTTTGTTAGCTGTGGTCAACTTCAGTTCAAAAATACTATGTGGAAAATTCCAGAAATGAAATCATAAGTTTTAAATTGTGCAGTGTTGTGAGTAGATGAAATGTGTGTCCCATTCCACTTGCCCACCATGTAATGTGTCCCTTTGTTCTGCAGGTCCTGCTCTGCGCATGCTCAGCCCTGGGAAATGAGGGTGGCAATTCACATGTGCCAAAGAGCAACCATAAAGTGCTTCCTTTAGGAGAAATGGTAGTTCTTTAAGGAAAGAAAAATATATATGTATACATACATACACACATTTGCACATGCATACACACATGCATATACATATCTCTCCCAAAGTTGGTAAGATCTACGATTCTTTCTCTTGAGACTTTTATAAATAAGTTAAACTTTATTGAAGCAGTGCATGTAGGAAAAAGCATGACATATATAAGCTCTACCTGAAATTTTAGGCATCCATCCACTGGGGGTTTTGGGATATGTACCCTGTGTGCCAAGGGGCACTGTGTGTTAAGGGGCACTGTGGCACCATGTTAAAATCACACTTCATAGATTCTGCACTCTTACTCATTTTTAAATTATAAACTGACATCCTTTTTTCCTCAATGATTTTACAGCATCTCTTCTGAGATGGGTGGGATCTTAGAGGTTTAGATTGAAACCTACGTCACTGGTCCTCAGGCATAGGCGGGGGCTGTCCTCTATGCCATTCCCACCTCCAAAGACATTGCGAAGCCCTCAATAAAGAGGGTCAGTTGCAAGGGTCTGCTGCTCCTTAGTAAACTTGACAGGTAAGTGTGTTTTCAGCTTGCTCCTGATCCAGTGATCTGCCTATATTTGGCCCTCAGAGGGAAAGGAAAGGAACAATGGTGTGAGCAGCTTTGACTGAGGTACTGGGATTGAAGCCAGGGCCTTTGCACTAAGCTACATCCCCAGCCTGATTTATTTATTTAGTGTCAGGGTCTAAGTTGAGAAATATCTCAGGCTGGGTTTGAACTTGGGATCCTCCTGCCTCGTATTTCAGTGTTGAGATTATAGGCACATGCCATCATACTCAGCTTATCTTTGACTCTTGATAACATGGCCCAGGCAGGCCTTGAACTCACTGCAATCCCCGTATCTCAGCCTCCTGAAGTGCTGGGATTATCGGTGCCTGGTTTGCTTTGACTCTTCTTAAGAATCTACATGATCCCTACTCCAAGACTCTGGAAAAAGGATATAGTAACCATCCTTGCCCACTGTTGTTCACAGGTGTTTTTAGGAAAACCTACCCTCACAGCAAGTAGAAATTACAATCTCGAAGAAATGATTTTACTGATAAGACTACAGCCTTTTTCTTTTTCTTTTTTTTTTTTTTTTAGCAATGGCAAAGTTCATTGGAAAAAGTAAAAGTGAAGAGTAAGAGAGAAACGCTCTGCAGAGCAAGTTGACTAAAAGAGGAAAAAGCAATGTAAAGGTACACCCTCAAGAAAGCAGGGCCAGCTATCATAAGGAAAGCCATGATAGCAAACTCTTCTTGGCATGTGTCCTTTTATGCTGTCTGAATCTTGAAGAAACCCATGAGAACATCTACATATGGGTCCTGAGAGGTGGTGCTGGGACCCATACCTCAGGGCATACTATTGAAAACCTTGAGTTCTCATAAGAAGTCCATGCACAGGGCTTTGGGAACTGTTGTGTGCATGTATCCAGGATCTTCTAATTAAAAGATCAGAACTACTTTCCCAGCCAGCTTTGCCATGTCCTAATCTCATATGTCATTTCCACTTGAAAGATAAAAATCCCCATAATTCTTTATGGGGTGCTGAGAGTGTGGAGGTCTCTGTCTTCTATAGCTTCTTCAAGCTGGATGAGGCTGTAGACCCTACTTCCTGGGGATTATGTGTTTTCCAACTACCTTGGGATGCTGTGGCTCACTGGCTGGGTTAAAGAAAGAGAAACCTGTTAGGAAACAATGAGAAAAGAGTTAATGACCAGTGAGCTTTACTATCAGCCGAAATATGAGGAGCAGGTCAGATTTCCATGCTTTCTGTAGCGGTACTGGAGTCTTGCTTTTTCAAGAGAAATCTCAAGTCTTTCCAAAGGCTCAGGGGCATAGCTTCCACCTTTCGGATGATCTTGTTCTTCAGACAATTCAAATGGGACTGGCTTTATTCTAGAAAGATGAATCCAATTATCTATCTCTTCCACCTTTACTGCAGTGGGTGTGGCAAGGATTACTGAGAAGGGGCCCTTACATTTTGGCTTTAATTGGCCAGCAGGTGCCCCCTGTCTCCAACTTTTATGAGTATTTGGTTTCCAGGATGGACAGTAGGTAGTGGGCCTGGGTCAGGATTGGCAAGACTCTGTTCCCATATATTTGGAAAGCCTGTTGTACTTGGCCCAGATTAATGAGATATTGTAAGAGTCTCATGTTGTCT
This sequence comes from Hystrix cristata, assembly GCA_004026905.1. Lineage (NCBI taxonomy): Eukaryota > Metazoa > Chordata > Mammalia > Rodentia > Hystricidae > Hystrix > Hystrix cristata. Next base: position 478 of record PVJO010019022.1, on the reverse strand, counting down.
GGGTCTACTCTCATATCAGAGGATAAAAATAGCCTCCCATATAACATCTCAAATGGGCAAAACCAACCCAGTTTGTGATACGTTACAAACCCTCATGTATGCCATTAGCAGCGGTCAGAGCCAGGACTCGGACATCTTTTGGCAAAGTTTTGTCAGAGCTTGGTTTAGGGTCTGGTTGGCTCTCTCTACCTTTCCAGAAGATTGTGGCCCACTTCCCATGTAGGATTTTTACAGCTTGTCACTGTGTCCCTTGAGGAAGGAGCAGAATGGCTCAGGAACTGGGAATAAGGCCAGGACCTTGAGGGGCTGTAGGGCTGTCCTTCTTGCTTCCCTATCAACATTTTGATTTACCAAGGAGACTTCAGACATCTCTTTGGTGTCTTTGACAGTGCATGACTGCAACCTGCTTAGGAAGATGGACTGCCTCCAGGAGGTGTAGAATTTCCTGCCTGTACTTTATAGATGATTGACAAGGCTA
>PVJO010019021.1:0-35161 GCA_004026905.1 Hystrix cristata | reverse complement strand
CAAAGCTTACGGTGCTGCCCTCAGTCTCACGCAGCAATGCAGGAATGACAAACACCTAGGTGAAGCCCCTCTAAAGTCTGAGTTGAACACGATGGAACTATAAAATAATTCTGGGAGGAGGAAAAACAGCACAGAAAGAAAATGTTCGCAGGCTGTGAAGAGCGCCTGCTTATTTAACTGCTGTGACACACACACAGGTAGGATGAGATGAAGAATGAGGAAATGGCCTCTTTTCTCACCTTGGCACTTCACATTTTGAGGCAGCACAATCAATAGATCACATGCTTTTCGCTATCATTTCCTCCTGCCATCCAGGTGTTCTGGAGTGAAGGCACAGAGTGCATCCCATCCAAGGTTCTCAGTGTTCATTGCTCTTTCAAATTATCTTGATGCAATTTTTACTTGCCACATTAACAGAAAGAAAAACAGAAAAATATGTAGAGACTTCCTGTTGTGGTTTGAATTAAAATCGAAGGAATGAAATTTAAGAAGATAAGTACTTGGCATTTAAATTGTGCTATATGCAAAGGTAGAGCAACTAGGATAAAGATCATATTACAGGGAAATACAGTAGCTCTTATTTTCCCCTTATTTTATGCTCAGTAATGAGTGGATAGAGTGAACAGACACTCCTCAGACAAAGAAGTACAAATGGCAAATAAATATATGAAAATAATGTTCAACATTACTGGTCATTCAAGAGATGCAAATTAAAACAACGCTGAGATTCTATCTCACTCCACAAAGAATGGCTATTATCAGAAAATCAACTAATAACGAATGCCGTTGGAACTCTGAAGAAAAAGGAACCCTTCTCCGCTGCTGGTGGGAGTGTAGACTGGTGCAACCACTGTGGAAATCATTGTAGAGACTCCACAAAAATCTACAACTAGAGGTCCCATTTGACCCAGCTATTCCCCCCTTGGTGTTTTTCCAAAAGGATTAAACCATCATACCTCAGCGATACATGCGCACCCATGTTTATAGCAGCACAGTTTCTAATAGCTACATCTTGGAAATGGCCCAATGTAGTCTAGCTAGTGTCTCTCCCTCCCTGAAAGATGATTCTGTATTGGTATAATTGCGTAAGTCTTCTCCTAATTGGTTATAAAACAATGCTGGATTTTCCTCTGCACCCTGTAATACCCTACTCACTTTATTACAATTAACATACTATTTAATGCACCTTTTCATCCCCATGATAAGAGCAGCTGGCATACTAGACACTATTTCTAGTCCACAATGAGTGTCATAGTTCCAGCTTGGGTCTGTTGAATGGAGAATAATAGCTGTTCCTGGGAGTTTTCCTTCCCATTTTAAAGAACGTTGTTCATCTGCATAATTTCTGGCCTCTTGTAGGATTCTCTGTCTTTCATCTGAGGTACAGCAAGTGGCCAAGATGAACTGGACATCTTGCCATAATAAGTGAATTGCAAGGGTTAAAGTTTGGAACCCATCTGCAAACTTCCCAGGGTCTTCTGACAGTGAGCTTAATTCCTTGCACTATTGGACATCTGCAACTAAAATAGGAACCTGCATTTGAACATTTCCTTCCATCACTGGGAATACTCTGAGGGCCGGGACAAGTTGCAAACCAAATTAGTAAGAAGCACCACTTCAGCTTGACCTGCATGGCTCACAGCTGTCTGGGTGTACCCCGTGGGATTTAGGGCTGCCTGAGGAGGCTGCCAAGGGTGCTGAGGAATGTTGGGTTCCTCTGGGGCACTAGGCTCTAATAGAGCCCTTTGGTTACTTGGAAGGGACAGACCTGATTTATTGGACTGAGCATTATAACCAGGAGGTTGAAGAGATCTCCTAGTGTGGTTATCTTCCCTAAATAGATCAGCAAGACAGATTTCTCTGAGAGACAAAGAGGGGTCTTAGAACAGGACTATCCAGGACATCTTTGCTTCCTCAGGGCCCACACTAAGCACCATAGTTCTTGAGCATTCTCTTTGATAGTTATAAAAGCCTGAACCCAAGGCATTTCAGTCTACCTTTCATGTTTTCAGCAGAAAGGCTGAAATTAGAGGATAGTCTCATAAAGTACCATCCAAACCCATCTTTCGCCACATCCCAGTTTGTATTGACCAGACCATATTAAAATAGCAGATGAACTGTTCTTGTTTTAAAGTGTCGGGATCAAACCTGCCCCATTCATCAAAGATACTGCATAGTGAAATCAGTGGAAACTGTGTGAATAGGAGGTCCAACAGATTTCTCATCTGCTTGTCTTGGGACCTACAGAGAGAAGGAGACAGCTAGGTCTGTACTCCTCAAGGTGGATCTCACGTATAAGGAGGAGACCTGAAGTCCACAAGGAGCCCTTTGTGAGACTTCACAAAACCTGGATGGACATGTCTACCTGAACCTTAGCGTGATGATGGCATCATTTACCACAGTGGTTAAAAAAAATTAAAAATTAAAAAAAAAAAAACTTTTTCTCCATGTTGTAACCCATTAACTCCTTCGAGACAAGGGCACTGGGCCATCTGTTGGCTTGCCTAGTCCAAACTCTTGTGAAGTAATGGAAGACTTTTCCCAAGCAAAGTTCTTTTAACCATCTCCCTGGACCCTTTTATGGCCCAACTTGTATTTACTCTAAGCCATTTGATAGTTTAGCTGGTATTTCAATACTCTTGATGATGCCACCTTGTGGGAAAACGTCATTTGCATTTACTTTGATAGAATAAGTCCTAAGAACTGGAATGGATCCATTTTTGTACAATCACAGTTACTTTCATTAGGTTTATAAATGTTAAATCTTCTGTTGGATCATGGGGCATAGGTCTTTAACTTATCCGCGTTTAAACACAGGGAAGCACAAAAGCCAGGTGGTGGTGGCCTCAGGCAAGTTCTTGAATGATGACTGTGCAGGGTTTTGTCCAAAAGCCTTGGGCATTTTAAATGAATATTTTTTTTTTCTTATACTCTCACCCCTGCCCCCACCCACAGCTGGGTAAGATGGCCACAACCCGCTGGGATGGGAGCAGGCCTCTGGTGTTGCCCTCAGACCTGCATAAGCCTAGCAGTGTTTGTACTTGTATTTGCCCACAGCCACTGTCCCCCTGTCATAGCTTCATGCTTTGGTTTTCCTGAGTTCTTAAAAGATAGTACACAATTTTCTTTGTCTTGCAGGAAGAAAGAAAAAGCTTCCTTTCTCTGGTTTTCCATAAATCCATATGTCATTTAAAATCAAAGGGTTAGCTTTTAAGACCAGTTGGTGAAAAGAAAAGAAAAGAAAAGAAAGAAAAGAAAAGAAAAGAAAAGAAAAGAAAAGAAAAGAAAAGAAAAGAAAAGAACTGAGATAGAGCAAAAAAAATGACCATGACCAGTGATGCACACCCACATAAAAATTAAACGTAGTCATGTAAAAAGTCAAGACGGCAGCTGCCAAATGTCAGAGTGCTAGCCTGCTGGCCACGTGGCAAGGTAAAATAACAGCACCCCAAACAAAACACAAACCAAGGAAAAGCCAGTAGCAAACTAAAGTAAATGGGTACCAGCTAATTTCCAAAAACAGGTACCAAACCGAAGCAACACAAACTGAGAGAGAAAAGCCACTTATAAAACTAGGGTAAGTGGAGACCAAGTTAATTTCCAAAAAGAGCAGGAAGGTAACAAATGACAAAGAAACTGAAACGACTCTTCCTCTATTCAGCCATGTTGAATCTCAGTAAAACTCTTGAAGACCTCGTCACAAACCAGGTCTTTCTCAGCACAACCCCAAGTACATGAGACATTTTATCAGCAAATGGCACAACATCACATTTTCAGCAAATGACATCATATCATATTAAGTAGCTTCTACCTAGCAAAGAAAAGAAACAGCGGGGTGAAGAGATAACCTACAGAATGGGATAAACTTTCCCCCAGCTATTCCTTGGAGAGAGAAATAATATAAAAAATAAAAAAGTTAAAGAATTCAAAAAATTAAATCACCAAAATAAAAGGCTCAACCAAAAAAAAAAAAGTGAACTGAAATGAACAGAACCTTCTTAGAAGAAGAAATTCAAATGGCCAATAAATATATGAAAAAATATTCAACATCTTTGGGCATTAAATAAATGCAAATTAAAACCAAGTGTTGATTACATCTTATTTCCGAAGTAATGGCTATCATCACAAAATCAAGGGTGAGGAGAAAAATAAATAACCCTTCTACACTATTGGTGGGAAGGTAAAGTAATAGAACGACTATGGAAATCAGTATGGAGACTCCTCAAAAAACTGAAGTGAGAGCTTACACTTGACTGAGCTGTTCTCCTTCAAGGAACTTTCCAGGAGAGTTGAAGTCATCACATTACAGTGATCCGGGCACACCCATGTTCCCAGCAGCACAACTCACAAGAAGTAAATCTTAGAAGTGGCCTCTATGTCCATGAACAGATGAATCGATAAAGAAAATGCGATATTTACACACCACTGAGTACTACTCAGCCATAAAGAAGGATACGCTTGGATCATTTCTAGAAAATGGGTGCATCTTGCGATCACAATGTTAAGTAAAATAAGTTAGATGCACGAGCTTAAATATTACCTGATATCTCACCTATGAGAAACACAAAACTGCTCAGCTAGAAAGTAGTTTAAATGAGGAAACTTATCTAAGTACATTTTGCTGCTACTTGATTGAAAAATTGGAGAACTAACTACTAGAAACCGGAAGGTATCCAGGCCATCCAAATCTGCCACATGCTTGTGTTCGCCACAGCAGGACATCAGTTCCACACCTGCCTCCTCTAGACTGTCCTTCTGGGGTACAATTCCTACGGTGGCATCATCACCCGGGGACACGTTTGTGGGTTTATTGCTGACCAGATGCTACAATGAGAAATACATCCTCCCAGTTTTAACACACGACCCACAACACCAAGACTGTCCTTATCATTCTATACAACTGTCAGGACCATGATAGAGTCTTATGGATCCAAGCCAAGAGTGACCCTCCAAGAAAGAAGCAGTCTCAACACAAAGCACAGGAGAACTCGATTCTGATGCTGACACCATGAGAATAGTCAGAGCTCGGAGGAGGAAGGGAGGTCCGGAGAAAGAGGACCAGAAGAAAATGCAGTAGAAGCCAAAAATACCCCATGAGAAACCAGACAGTCATCTCTTCAAGGAGAATGAGTCAGGACAATCTTCTACCTTTAACTCTAGGTCCCCCATTCCCTCTTTAACTAAGATGAGAATCTCAAAATGAGACTTTCTGGAACTATAATTAAATAGATCATTCCTATCACACAGAATGACCATAAAGTGCAAGGGATCTTGCCAAGGCTGCCAAGCGGACCTCACGGCATGAGCCACCCTACCCGCTGCCAAGACCAGCTCTGAGTGCACAGCACCTTGCAATCCTGTGGACGGAGTCCCCTCATTTGCCTATGACACACCTTGACTGGCAGCCCCAGGATGGGTCCCCAGAGACCAGGATCACCCTGTACCACAGTCATGTGAACCAGCCTTCAGCTGGGTTTCACACCCCTCCTGTGTGCACAGCATGCAGGAGACATTCTCACAGACACAGGCAGGAGGGAGTCAGAGAAGGAAAATTAATTTGTATCTGCTGCTCTCTGGTTGTCTGACACCTTGCGGGATGCATACTACTGCTCTTGTCCCCAGGCCAAAAAATGTCTGACCTCTCTCTTTGCTGCTAGAACCCAGCACCCTGCCTGGCCAGAGCACTCAGCCCAGGGTGGAGGAAACACATGATCTCTAGCACAAACCCCGTAAAGCAGATGCGCACTGCCACGTTTGAAATCACCCCATGTTGGGGGTCTGCGAACCGCAGTAGATGTCCAGGCCATTGTTGTCTCAGCAGATTCCTGTGGGGCTGCATGGGGTCCTGCGGGAACTGCTTCAGCCTGTCCCGCCCTGTCCTGCTCTGACCTCAGGTGAACACAGAGGGGCATGGGGACAGAGCAGCCAGGACACTCCTTAAAGCAGAGACAGAGGTGCGAACATGAACACTGCAAACTAAGAAGGGGTCTGGTTTCATATGAAAACTCTTATTTTCATGTTGCCCACCAGGTCTCAGGAAGCAGGAAGGATGGCTGCCATGTGAGGAGAGGCAGAGTCACCAACGGCCCCTGGGAGGGAATCATGAAGACCGACTGCAGTGCAGGACGTCTGCTGTGATGGTCGCTTGTGTTGATTTTCGTCTCCTCCTTTAAATATCTGTGTGCTTTGAAATCAGCATTCCATTACTGCAAATGGCAGAGGGATCTTACTTCTTGAAGACTCTCACTTTCACTTTGTCCACCAGGTCTCAGGAAGCTGGAGGCTGCTGTGTGAGAAGTGGCAGAGGTGTCCACTGTCCTCTGGGGAGGGACACATGAAGAGTGACTGCAGCGCAGGAAACATGCTGTGACGTTCACTTGTGTTCATGTTTGTCTCCTCCTTTAAATATCTGTGTATTCAACCACTGCATTCAATCACTTCACATGTAATTAGTAAATTTAGAGAAGACGCCTTTACAAGTGTTCGCTCAAGAATGACTTTATTGCTAGGCAGGTCTTCACAATCAGGCATGTGAGAGGACACAGGAGCAGGCCTGGCGGGGAGCACTTGGCCCACTGAAGGACATCACATTTCCCAGGAATAGACCTCACAGTCTTTTGTTGGGTCCTCACGCTACACCACGCTGCCAGTGCAGTTGTTACTGTAAAAAATGGCAGTGCAGTTGGACAAGTCATAATCCACAGGAACAGCAACTCTGTCAAGGAGGGAAGACCACGGCCTGTTAGAAGGACGAGGATGCCAGCCAGCCCGCCCTGCTGTCCAGGTCAGCTCTTTGCTCAAGCAGCTCCCGATGTGGGTGGCTGGGTGCCCCTCACTAACCTGTAGCACACCATGGCTGGCAGCCCCAGAGTGGGTCCCTGATGACCTGAACCTCTCTGTACCACAGAGTCACCGATCAGCCCTCACTTGGGTCCCACACTCTTCCCTGCATGCACATTCTGACAGGCCCAGGGCACGTCTGCCGCACACTTGGTCAGGAAGCCTTTTCCAGCCCAGGCCTTCTGCCCCTCCCTGTTCAGGAGGCACCCTGCACTGCTGCGGCCGGAACATGGGAGGGAAGGGGTGTCTCTCCCAGCATGGTGGGCTGTCACCAGAGGATGCAGCCCCACCACTGGGAGCAAGGAGCCACCCCAGACAAGGCTCACAGAACTCAGTGAGGTCACAGTCCCAGGAAAATCCACTGCTCCCTCAGTGGTGTGAACTGCTTAGCGCTTGTCACCATTTGGAGTTCATCCCACATCTCTGGATTTAAACTGCTCAAGTAGACACAAGCACCCAGCCCCAGGGCCCCTCGGGACACAGTTTCCTTTCATCAGGTGATGTTGGATTTCAGCTTAACAGAAGAGGACGTCTGGATCTCTTTGCCCCTTTCCTAAGCATTGTGGCTCACCTGTGCTCACTGTATGGAGTGCCAGACATCAATTGGCACTTACAGCCCTCGGTGATGCACTGAAGATGGGGCGGATGTGTGCTCACAGTGACCAGGGCACTGGGTGTGACCCAGGGGACCGGAAGCAAAGGACGTCTGAGGGTGTCATCCTGTGAGTGGAAGCAACTCTGGAATCTCGTCTGGACTCTAAGGTCCTGCTCTGATTGAGACTAAGGATCGTTCAGTTGCACTGCAAAAGTTTCTGGAAAGTTATTATGATAAAGAATAGTGATGATGATGAAATATCAGTATGACAAGCCAGACTAGAAGATGCCAATATATAATTTGATATTCAGTACAAAAAAAGGTGTATAAGAAAAGATTTATTATAAAATGTTAAGAGTTATTATTTTAGACAGTAGAAATATGATTAAGTCGTGTTGTTTTTTGTGTACTTTCCAATAGTTCTATATGAATATATTTTCCTTTGCACATATGCCAGAACATCATTTTAAATCTTTTAAAATTCACAGGCAGTTATTTGCAGGTGGGAGTGTGACATGCTGCGGCCACAGCGGAAAACTCTCCAAGAGCTCCTGTAGTTTAAAGCATAGTTCCAAACTGCCCGACAATTCTGTAACCAGTTCAGAGCCCCAGGAAAATAAAGTGGAGAACAAACACATTCATACATCCCCAGCAGAGTTATTCAGTATACCTCAAAGTGCATGAGGCCCAAAGTCCCTCCACAAGCAAATGAAGCAGCCAAGCACAGGTCTGGTCTGTTCCAGTCTGTTCTGGGCTGAAGCTGTGGAGTGGAGGAAAGAATCTCTAACATGCAGCGCCAGGGCTGGACCTTGGCTGGCTGCTGAGGGAAATGAGCCTGCACAGCAGACATGCATCGTGGGGCTCCAAAGACATAAATTCTCTGCGAGAGGGAAAATCGACAAGACGGAAGGTGAAGTAGAGGATGCCTGGGGGCGTTGCATAAATTGTTTGGTAAAGTACACATTTTAGATTTGGGGTCATTATACATTTTGGAAAAAGCCGGGAGTTGTGGGATATACACATAGTCCCAGCTACTTGGGAAGTGTCAGGAGAAGGACTTATAAAGTTCAATGCCAGTGTGGAAAAAACCTAGATTCAAGCCAAAGCGCGTGCGCGCGCACACACACACACACACACAAACATACACACGCACACACAAACCTACAACAAAACTTTTAGAAAGCGTGATAATGTGAATACACTAAGTGATGGTGAATTTTCAAAGTGAAAGTAGCTAAACTGAAAATTTTATGTAACATATGTTTTACCCCAAAGGAAAATAGTTAATAATAAAGTAGTGGCTACTGAAGGACATCTAAGCATTGATTTTCTTTGGTTGGTAATGAATGCACATAATCCTGTCACCTCTGTGCAGGACCAAGTAGATGGAAGCCAGGCCCATCACTGGATACAACAGTAATTCTACCCAGACCCGGCATGGGAGGGGACACTGCTGAGAAAGAATAGAGGGGACATCACAGACATGAGGTGATCAGACACCCAGAGATGAAGGCTGGGTGACCTCGGCCCTGCACTTCCTTCACTGCCCTCTGAGAGCAAGACATGGGCGAGGCTGGGCCTGGGGAGAGCAGAGGCCAGGATGCCTCCCTGCCCCACCCAGGCCCCCAACAGTGATCACTTGGGCAGCTGGCTACTGTTTTCTAGAGGTGACCATTGGTATAAATATGTCCCCAGAGAAATTGAATCAAATCTATATTGTGCCAAACTCCCAATAGAAGTGAAAAATCATGAGAAAACAGACATTGTAGGAGCTGAATATTTTCCAGGTTCTAACAGTGGGGACAAGTGAGCACATGTGCCCAGGTGGGGCACCATGTTGTGGGGACAGGCAACGGGGAAAGATAGAAGAAAAGGGAACTTGGAGCCCTGACCAGGTGCAGATCACTGTCCTAGACTGCGAGTCACAGACGAGGCCGAGGGAAGCTTCACATCTGTACTGGGTGAACGAAGGAATCTGAACAATCTCATTTAGTTCTCACATTCTCCCGATCGTCCCCACTATTAGTGAGGAAATGAGCCAGGAGGGACTTAGCAACTCCCCTCAGACTCACAGCCACTACCCAAGGCAAAGGAGTTTCTTGGGTCACTGTGATGCCAGCTTTGAGGTCACTGCAAGAGGACCCCTCGCTCTTCTCTGAGTCCCGGGACCCACACAGCAGGGTCTAGGGACTTGCTGGGGTGAACCAGCACTGAAGGGTAAGAGAAATTTTAGCCACTATGCAGGATACTTCCTTGTAAGAGAGAGATTGTTTATCAACACTGCTCATGGTTGAGACACTACCACACCACAGAGTCTTTGTTTTGTTTTGTTTTATTGTTTTGTTTTGAGGCAGGGTCTCGCTATGTAGTTCAGCCTGGCCTTGAACTCACTACGTAGCCCAAGCTGGCCTCAAACTCAAGGGGATCCTCTTTGCTTCGGCCTTCCAAATGCCGGGATTACAGGCATGAGCCACCACGCCCGGCTTGCAGCATCTTTTGATACAAAACACAAGGTCCACTGCAAGAGCCACAAAATCAAGATGCGCCTGTCACAGACGGCAGTCAGCCACTACAGTGCCTGGATGGCTGCTCTGGATGCCTCTCCCAGGATGGTCATGGACTCTCCGCCTGCTCCACTGTGCACCATCCAGGAGGCTGATCCACCATTGTGGGTGGAACTTTCCAGACTCTTTGACACTCACAGTTATTGGGCATTCTTTCTAAGTCACCTGTTTGCGCCTCTACTCACTGGGGTTGACTTAAGTCTCTGCGGTTTTAAGTTGCAATGAGAGTTAGAGGCGAGTTTGGAAAGCTCTACCTCACACCAGCACTTCTGTCGGCAAAGGTGCTCTTGCTGTGCTTGGGTGCAGCGTGGTGGTGCAGCATTTGCCTACCATGTACGCATCCCGGGTTCACCCCCAGCTCCACAAAAGCAAAACAAAATAAAACTAACACAACTTCTGTTCTGGGAAAATAGTACAACCCAGGGATGACTGACAGGAAAACATCTGATGGATCTGGCCTTGGGAGTGGGTGACAGGTGAGGACACGGCGGCAGGAATCTGCGCTTCATCCCCCAGGGCTGCACCCTCGGCATCCACAGACACACAGAAGAGAACATCGCAGTACCCGTGGCTGCCGGGAGTTCAGTGTGAGCAGTGAAGGAACGCAGGTTAGAGGACGTGGGACACCACAGCGAGCCCTCATACCCGCCACCTTTTCCCTTTGCCTCTGTTCACAAAACATCTGTCTGGCAAACCTGCAAACTCACGGCAACAGTTACCATTAGACCAAAATCTAGAAAAGAAATTTATTAGGAAATATACTTTCCTTCCCTCAAGACACAATGTGCATATGGATATTTGCAAAAATTTATGACGACTAACTAAAGAGAAAAAATCCTGAGGTAGAAGCATGACAAGCACCCACCCACAGAAGAAAAGACAAGCGTTATGTGGTCTGTCCATACAGGACAGTTTTATGGACCTTGAGAGGGAAGACATTCTAACACACTCTGCTGTATGGTAAGATCAGTAAAGTAGTCTCAGCACAACACACACTTTGCTCATCTAGGTATACGAGCATCCCAGAGCAATTATACTCTCAGATGTAGGAAGGAAAGTGGTGGTGGCCAAGGCACGGGGTCCAGGGTCCAGGGAGTCTGGGCAGATGAGTCATAACGGTAGAGATGAAGGGACCACGCAGTGACAGGGTGTCGCACAGCCGTATGAACTATTACACCCTCTTGATCTGTGAAAGATACAGGACCGAAAACTAAACTCCCTCCACCGCATGCAGAGTGAATCTCCCTCCACCGCATGCAGAGTGAATCTCCCTCCACCGCATGCAGAGTGAATCCTCCTCCAGACTGAGGGGTCTCAGTCATGATCCTGTGTGGAAACAGGCTCTGAAGCGGGTGTTGATGCTCCAGGGTGCTGTGCATACAGAAGGGAGAGCCGTCTCTCTCTCTGCTCAAGCTAAGTGTGACTCTAAATGTGCTCGACAAAATGAAGTCCAGGAGAAGCACTGAAGGATGGGATTGTGAACTAGGGAGAAGATGCTCTACAGAGACGGGCTGGTGCCCTTTCAGCCACAATTGGATTGAGACTCACATATCACGGCACTGCATCCCATCCTCACGGCAGTGACATTGCTCACATTTCTTGGTCACCCACGTAGTGTTCGTCGGGTGCAGGATTCCATCATGATCCTTGCACTCTGGAGAAACCCATGTAGCCTCATCAGAAGAGTCCCAAGACATGCGACAGGAGGAGGCCTGCAAGTTCCCTGAGGGCAGGCTCTGTCTTGAGTTGGCAGACAGCTTAAAGGGCATATATTACAGCTGCGACAGTGTTTCTCTGTTTATTCTCAGCTGAGTTTCAGAACTGCAGCTTTCATGTAACATTTTCAAAAGGCAATTAAAATCCTTCTATGTTCTATTTCAAAGTGGGCATTTCAGGAATGACCAAGGCCTTCCTCTTTAACTGCATTGGGACCCACTTTCACCTGGTGGAAGATCTCTAAATAAATGGCTCACTTTGGGGACTTACAAAAGTGGGTACCCAGTCAGTGCAGGCCGGTGGAAGATCTCATGCTCAGCAAGAAAAACGTTCTGTGATCAGACTCAGAACCAGAAAAAAAAAATCATACACAAAAAAGACGTCAAGTCTGATGTCTCTTTAAACCACAGAACACTAATATCAAGATCCCTGGGTGTGGGCCACGACTGACACTCGAAAACTGAGCCCAGTGTCAGCCAAGGGTGGAAACCACTGCTGAGATCCCCGAGGCCACAGTGGGTTGGCGGGACCCCTGCCCTCAGAGTCTCCGGGGCTGCCCTGGAAACGCAAATGTCGGACCTGCCTGTCTCTTCACCAGCACCTGTAGATTAACAAGTCTCTCTTTGCTTGCCGTGATCATCCAAGTCTGATACCGCTTTGGACTCAGCGATGGTCCCCAAACCTGAAGGCATGTGCGAGTCAATCAAAGAGCTGCTGAATGTGCTGCTCTGCTCTGACAGCAGAGATTCCGATTTATTGGATGGAGCCCGAGCTTTGTGAAGTTTCAAAAGCTTTGTAGGCAATTCCCAGCCAGAAGGAATTCGGCCTTATTCCTGTATATACAGCACAAGTTGAAGACCCTCATTTGACTCGACTGCTGCATCTGCCCTTGTAGATTCAAAGACATTCACGTGCTGGTAGGTGCTATCATCCAGGCCGCAGTAACATTAACAACGTCGAAAACCAAGACTTACCAGCAACGGAATTGCCAAGAACTTGCTCTAGGACCGTATCTTCTGAAATCTGGGTGGGAGCCTTCCTGGCCCCACACTTTTTACATTCTGCACGCCCATAAAAGCAGCACCACATGCATGACGCTATGGTTTTCCACTGACTGGAGGAGTAGCGGGGCCCTTCTGCATCATCGATGCAAGTTTCTCTGTGTGCCCGGATGATGAGCACTTTGAACAAAATCCCGGGTAGCCAATTTGCCACATGGCCTTTCTCTAGCAGGGTGCCCTGGGACTCGGTTCACAAAGCAAAATCTTTCCTTTTCCACCCTCAAGTCTGCAAATATGGGAGGCTTTGGGGTCTCCTCCCTTGCCCCAAAGTCTTCCCCTATACTGCCCCAGTGAAAGGAACTTGGCTTCTTTTAATACTAATACTTTCACAACCAAGCTCTCCTCTGCTACAGCTTTGCAGGCCCCAACTTTTTTGTAGTTTCCTTTCTGGACAAACTCATCTTTTAAAATCATTCTGCAATGCCACTTGCTGTTGATTCTCAATGTAGAGCTGGCTATATGTCCCCAGTGTTACCCATGCCACAGCCTCAGCATTAAACTGCTTGAAATTTCCTTTGTCCGATTAATTACTGTGCTGGCTTTAATCTCAGTGTCCTGAAAAGTGTCAAGACTTGAGCAAAATCTAGACAAATGTTCGGTCAGACAGTAACACATGTCACCTACAGTCATAATGTTGATAGAGTACCTGCTCCAAACTGAAAACTCCTGGGCCTGGTTTGTACCATCAGCCTTTTTATCAGTATTATGGTTTTCTGAGCTCTGATCCATTTCACACATGAAACACCTCACATCTGCCATACCCAAATCCGTCTTCTTCACTTTTCTTGTCACCGAGACCAAATACTTGTCATCTGTGCACTGTGCATAGAAGAAGGAGACATTTATTTTGGCTCAGAGCTTGTAGAGGTCTCAGTCTTTGCATGGGTGATGGGGGGAAGGGCCTGATGCAGAAGAATCTGCCCACGGCGTGGCAGTGGGGGCTGAGGGAGATCGCAGGAGCAGCATGAAGGAGGACGTTCATTTCAGGTCATGGATATAGTGATGGCCTCTTCTAACCAGACTTCACCTCCTAACTGCAAGTCAGATATAATCCCCATAGTCCAACCTCCTCTCAGAATCCCCACTTTGAGCCCATGGGGATTTGGGGAGACATCTAGAGACAAACCAGAACAGGTAGGTGGAAACAAACTATGCTTAGACATGCACTAATTCTCCAAATATGAATGCCAATATTATGTATAACAAACATACACTAATAAAAAATAAATTGGCAAAGAAAAGACTGTGTGGCTTATAACCTCATTTTACTGAAGATGAGACCTTTTGCTTTGTTTTCAGTCTTCAGCGGGCCTCAAGCCAGGGCTTTGAGCGTTGGAGGTCAGCTCTCCATTGCTGAGCACGCAGCCTGCGCTGACAAAGGCCTCTCTGATGGCGGCCTGCACACGGCAGCTGATCTAGATTGAAATCAGGAGAACAAGGGAAGTAGTATGTCTTCCACATCGTCTAGTTGAGATGAATGTGCATGCAAATCTCAATGTGCTAGTTCTGGGAATAGGTTAGAAGGTAAATGAACTGAGGAAGGTCCTTGTGCAAGATGCTCGAGGTTGGTTGTGAAGTAGTGCCACGCTGAGCAGATCATGACTGATATAACAACAAAACATTGAGGACAAAACAGAAAACCCACAGAGTGTTTGTCAGTGAATATAGATGTGGCTTCTCTGTAGTGAACGTGGTCTTTAGAATTACAGCAAGTTATCTATGGAAAATGATTATTCAGTAAATGGCACCAGAACACACGGTAAGGGATTTGGGAAAGAAACACTCATTTTGCTTTTAGTTTTCATCATGAAACAAATTCTAAAATGGTCTTCGTGTAATGGGTGACTCCTGCCACAGCCACTTAGCCGCTCGCCCCATGGGAATGTCATCAGGTCCCATTCCTCTGCCGCCCTCAGTGTCCTCAGCTCCTGGATCGACCCTGTCCTGCGTGGGGGTAGGAATGATCAGAGACACTGAGGTCAAGAGCCTGGGTGGCCGTCACTTCCCTGACCTCACTGCCCTTAGCTCCAGCTCCCAGAGCAGTTTGGTCCCCAGACCACAGGCAAAGTCCCCAAGGCTGGCCGGTGACACGAGACAGGGCTCTGGGTGGGACATGGGATGTGATGGGGCGGGAGACCGTCACTGAGCCCGCTGTTTCTCTCCTTCTCCAGCCTGGGCTTCCTTTTAGCTCATCGGCGCTGTTGCCTGGTGGGAGCTTTCCTGGACTCTGTGACGTGTGCGGAGCCTTCCCCCCTGCAGGCTTTCCTTCCCAAGTATCTCATCACCAAGTGTGTTCCCCTTCTTACTGCTGAGACAGCTGGAGAATCTAGTTATTGGAGTGTGTGAGAGAGTAGGAAAAGTTATTTTCATATTAAAAAAAAATCCTAAAAGAATAAAAAGTCTTAGCCAGGCATGGCGGCACACAGCTGTAATCTCAGTGCTCGGGAGGCTGAGGCAGGAGGATCACCGCGAGATTGAGGCCAGCCTGGACTGCATAGTGAGACCCTGTCCAAAAAAATAAATAAAAATAAAAAATCTGAATGTTTCCAATGATATCATAAAGCTATCACAACAGAAAATATAAATATTTATATTTTCCTAAGGACAAAATAGTAGCCTTGAATTTACAAAGTATGTATGGATAATAATTAAAGTAAGAAGAGATCAAATTTGAGAACAATATCATGAAACGCTAAGTTTCTGGACACTGAAAGTAAAAGACATATATCTCAGAAAACAAGAGAAAGAAAGAAACACTTCACATGTGGAGAGAAAGAAAACTCACCTACACTGTAACAAGTATGTACACGTGGAGACAATGGGTCCCTGCTGACACGGCCAGAGTCACCACCTAATTTGCCACCCTCAGACAGGGAAATGGCTGCACACAGAAAACCATTGCACAGTGATCATTCGTGTGGAGCAGTGTTTAGAGAGCCGTTCATGTTCGCACATGAGCATTCCTGCACCATGTCGCATTCACATTTGCACTTCTGAGACTGGGTCCCAAAGAGAAGGACAAAGAAGATCAACTCTCCCACTGGGGTGATCAGCACACTGGGAAATAGGAAACAAAAAGCAGCCTGGGATACAGCTGCCTGAGAACACGGGGCCTGAGAATCAACAAGGCAGGCCGATGGGTGGAAGGGTAAGAAGACACGGCCGAGGACCGCTGGGTTTCATTCAGTGACCGGAGTCCAGGTGCACATCAGCCCAGGTGGTGTGAGCGCCGCGATGGGGACAGAACTCACACAGACCGCGGGGACTGTGGAAGGCATTGTGGGGACGTGATTAGGACGGCTTTGGGCTCTTTCATTTTCTACATTTGCTGCAATCAATTAAATTATATTCATAGGCATAAAGCGTAAAAACATTCTTTAAAAATCTGAACGTATTTAGCAACATCAGGACTCGAACTGCTCTTGCTCTCTGAGTTGCATTATTCATTTCCTGAGGCTGAACTCCAGCAACACTGAAAACTACAATTTTCTTCCACACAGAACCCAGCCTCGCTGAGAAGGTTTTGCTCTGTACGTAGAGCAGCAGCCTCGGGAGGATGCAGAGATCACAAGTATCTGGAGCTTCTGGTGTGATGAGGTGGAGACAGTGAATCAGATCAGAGCAGCAGAGCCCTCGCTGCCACTCAAGGCCGGTGAATCTGCTCGGCCTCCCCAGCTCTGGGTGGGGACACAGATTCAGTGACTGGGCACAGAATCCAAACTCAGCAATCAGGGAGACAAAGTAGTTGTATCTGAGATTACACACTTGCCAATATCTGAGATCCCTCCCCAACCCCACCCGGAACTCATTGTTCTTAGTTGTGAGAAGACGGGTCTCCCACTTGTTTGGGTGTCACGATTCTGCAGGGAACTCAGCCTAACACGCAATCTCAGGATCCTTGAAGACACACATGGCCCTCACCTTAGTAACTTGAGCTTTGCTTTTGGACAAATCCACAGGAACACTGACCAAACCAGTGCTGCTTTAAGATGCAGGTGCGCCCTGTGGAGTTTGCGGAAGAGCTTGCTGCCCTGGTGTCCTCCCGCCTGCCTCATCTATTGAGGGCTTTTCTTTGTTCTTTCTAATTAAACACACCCAGCCATTCCCCTCAGCTTGTTACATTCTGTTGCTTCCTTCTGCATTGCCTCAGAATAAAAACCCAGATGGAAAGACAGCTGGTGACCATATTAAGTGATTAATCCATTTACAAATTCATAGATTAATGAGCTTCCCCGAACAGGTTTTGTTAAAAAGTTAACACTCTCTGCTTCCAGGCAGTGACGCCCTGAGCAGTATTGCTGAACCCTGCGCTCCCGCCGCGATGTCCTGCCTCACAGAGACCTAGCGTACTGAAGCCTGCCAACCACGGGCTAAGACCTTTCCTGCCTTTCACTGGAACAACTTGGGTGTTTTACTAGAATTTAGCGAATCTAACTTGAACACGCACAGTCTTTATAGTGGTATCCTCGATCTCACACAGTAACGACCACATCATATCACCAAGATCGAGTGCGTGTTCCAGAAGTGAGGATGAACCCCGAGGAACTGTGCATACATTCGGAGAGGATGGAAGGTGATAGTAGAAAGAAAACACTTTCTGACAAGCAAACAGGTCCTGCTGACCATATTTGTTGCACAACGCATTTATGTTGAGAGGAAGGTTGTGAGCATGGCCTCCTTTACTCTTCAATGGAATTCACACCACCTGGTCAGCACAAGCTCCATGTGACACACATTGTGAAGGTCCTCCACTACTCCCGGGAGGCCTGACGTGCTCTTCTGTGAGACGCACACCACATCCCATCACAGGATCTGATCTCCCATTGCTGCTCACAGTCATCTTGATGTTATCTCTGTCTTCCTTGCTCTCTGACATACTCTCAAAGAAATATTAAAAATATACACGTTTACTTAATTGGGTTAACTTAGAGTTAAAAGGACAAAAGTAAATAAATGTTTAATTTTTTTCAACAACAAAAAAAGAAGAGAGTCCAGTGTAAATAAACTGTCAATAGATATTTATGTTGCCCTATATTCGAAAGAAGAATTATTATGGTGAACCAAAAGTGATCATATTTAGGGTAGATAAATATGCTGTGATGATTTGCCCGAAATTTATCACTTAGGAATAGGTTGCTATTGAATGTATTTGCTACTGAGTTTTGTCCCCTCCCCCACCCTCCTCTTCTTCCAGATGCCCCTGACTTAGAGCTGAGCACTTCCTGCAAAAATTAATGACTCAAAAATCAGCTTTTCATTTAAAATTGGATGTGCACAGACTATGGCAGAAACAGCAGCATTAGGAGAAAGAGGCTTTGGGGTATTAGCTAAACTAGTTGTTAGCCTGAATACAGGTGTGGAAAAATGGCTCGTGCCATTTGTCTAGGTGAATATACCACAAGGTTGGAGAAAATGTCAGAAAGTGGCCTGTGAGAGTAAACCCCTCATGTGTGGTCCTGACAAGGAGCTGCCTGCTCCGGCCTTTCCCCCTCTGAGGTGGGGTCCGAGGAAAGGGTGCAGGCAAAGGAGCTTTGGCTAAATGGAAGGATCTGTGAGCAGGGAGGAGAAGCTGTGTTTATGTACATCAGGCCCAGGTGTGGCAAAATCAAGGAAGTGCTTGATCATCTTCACAGTACAGTGCATGGTAACAACAGCAGTCTGCCCCAGACATAGCCCCAGTTCTGTCTCTGGGCTCACAGCAAGACCTTCATAAAATGCCCCTGTAACCAACCAAGGCCACTGGGCCAGTAAGGACCTTGAAGTGAGGACGAGCAGCTGGAACAGGTGGCGCTGTGGAGACTGACTCCCTGTGCTGTGGCCCCTCCACCTCTCCCCCATGGTGTCAGAGAGCAGGCACAAACCCCCTTGAACATGTTGACATTTCCCCCTGTGGCCCTCTGTGCTACCTTCTTTGGAGATCTGTCCAACAGTCTTCCGGAAAGCCAAGTCTGGTTCAGAGAGGGAAAGATTCCAAGCTCCCCAAGATAGATTTCTGTCCAGGAAACGTCCTTTGTTCAAAATTATTATTTAAAAGTGATTCATTTCAACATGATAAGTGTGTCCCATCTTTTCTTGTGAAGGTGGTTACACTACTCTCCATATTTGTCAAAATTCGTCCAACTGTAAATTTAAGATGGTCTCATATCATTTCCGAGTATTTCCTCCAACTTGCTTATGGTTTGTACCTTAATTGTACCTCAAGACCTCATGCGCTGAAGGCTTGGTCCTCAATGCAGCAAAGTTTAGAGGTGAGGTGGGACTTCGAGAGGGAATTAGATCATGAGGGCGATGAACTCAAAATTGGATTAATCCACTCATGGTTTCATGGTGGTTTTGGTATTCAATGAAGAGAGTACTTGTCTCTCTCTCTCTCTCTCTTGGTTTCTGTGTCTCCCTGTGTCTCTCTCCTTAACACTCTATCTACTTTACTCCCTCTCTTCTTCCCTTTTGCCAACCTTGAGTTTTTCTGTTCAGGCTTTATTGATGTCTTTGCTTCACTACTTGCTTCCAGTATGCCAGATCTGCCTGGGAGACAGACTAGCATGGACTGAACCTACAGAAACTGTGAATAAATGGCAATTTCTCATACTTTATATTAAAGGTTTCAGGTATTTTGTACTAGCATTGGGAAAGTTAATAATATAAATTATTTATAAGAAAGGCATTATTGGAAGTTGGGGATTTAGCTCAGTGGTAGGGCATTTGCCTAGCAAGTGCAAAGCTCTGAGGTGGATCCCCAGCACTCCCTTCCCCCCAAATAAAAACAAAACAAAACACAAAAGGCATTATTGTTGTAGCAGTACCTGACCATGTGGTTTAGAACACCTCGAAAGAGTGGTTTGAGAGGAGTATTGAAAATATTGGGCATGTGGTAAAGAGAAACCCTGGAGGACTGTATGCAGACCTAATGAATGATTCTAGCCAGAGATCAGAAACCAGAATGATGATAGGAATATGGGCAGTAAAGTCCATTCATAAAGGCTCAGATAGAAATAAAGACTATTGAAAACAAGACTAGAGGCAATATATGATTCCTTTTGACAATAATTTTTTCTATGTTTTGCCCATGACTCAAGACTTTGTGTAAACCCAAATTTAAAGGTGGTATTCTATTAAATCCATCAAGGGAAATTTTAAAGGAGCTAAATACTCATGTTGTGGCAATAGTATTTCTCTCTGGTTTCAACTAGACCTATAGTGAGAATGAAAATCAACCAGCAGACCTGAAAGATTTGAAAGGTCTGCATTTTTGCCAGACAGGAATCACCAGCAATACTGGGTCAAAGGGGAATATGATTATTGAAAAGAATAGTACTAAAAAGAAGGCAAGAATTTTGCACCAAGATAATAGTATGTATGCCTCAAGGGCATCCCAGAAACCAGCAGGACTCCACCCATCATATGCTCCAGCATACAAAGTTACAACCTTTTCATTTGAGAATGATTGGGATGCTTTCTGAAGGAGGGCCTCCTAGGAAATTGGTTCGCTAGGAGTCATTTCAGTGCTGATGAATCTGGTCATTCAGACAGTGCTGCATACATGATGCAAGGGGCCTTCACTACTGCCTCTGATGGCAGCAGACCTTGACATCTTACATGTCTTTCTGGTTTGGGTATATGACATGTGCGTCCCCAGTATTCTCCAACCAAATTAGGCAACACCTGGGAGGACAACCAAAAATGTGTGATGGTCAGAGTACCTTCAATGTCCCACAGCTTCTGATAGTATTTCAAATATCACTTGATTCTAGAAAATTTAAATTTCTCTCCAGATTTCTTAAGTGAAGCACTGATTACTTTAAAATGTATTATTCGATGTCCATGTGCTTGTGCAGTTTCTGAGATTTCTTTTGCTGCTGATTTCTAGTTTGAGTCCATCGTGTTATGACAACATGTATGAGATTTCAATTTTTTATTTAATAAAACATGATTTCTGTCCTAAAATATGGTCAGAACAGAGCTATAAGCAGGTATGTGGAGAGACATAAAGGGAGTAGTGAAGGAAAGGGGATATAAAAGGGAAATGAGAGAGGAGAAATGTAGGTTTATTCAACTGTTCATGAAACAATTCAACAAATTTTAGATACAACTAAAGAACAACTGTCTGTGTGGGAATATATGTCAAATGAAGGCCTGGTTTTATGAAGTAAAAGCAGAAAAGCAATGCTCAAGCCTACACCCATTTATGCATACATAGAAGGACCAATATTTGCCATTAAAAAAAGTACCAATAAAGAAGCAAGAAGAAAAAAATAATAGAAAAGTAAGAGGAAAAAGCAATCATAGTGGTTTGCTGATTGGAATGAGAATCGCTGTGCATTTTTGTTTGTGACTGTGTTTTGCCCACCACATTCAGGAGGCACGAGTGTTCTTTGCGGTCAATAGTGGGAAACTGACTCTGTGCCTCCCCGTGAATCACAGCCCATGAGTCCCGGTGCACCAACCGTGAAGGAAGATTCGTCCTATCCTTCTCTCTCCATCTCCAGACCTCCTGGCTTCTACATTTCAGCCTGCGGAGAGTCCCATGATTTCACCAGCATCCAGGGTCTGGCCATAATTTGTTTCACCTGATGTATGAAGTTTCTTTCTACCCTGAGTGCTCACAGGTCCCTCATTTCCCAGTCATCTGAGTTGCTCCCTTGTACTTGTTTCCCCTCTGCCCAGTGGCACAGGAGATTGCCTAGTCTGTTGCCACCATCTCTGATCTGGACTCAGGCCTCTGAGACCATCTGGGCTGTGCTTCCCTGCAGACCTGGTGCCGGGCACATGAAATGCCTAGTACAGGCCACTCAGGTCACCTCCCTCTCCCCTTGATGGTCACTACTACTACAATCTTGGTAACCCTACAAGTTTCAGACTGGCTTGCAGCTCCCAAAGTGTGGTTAATGAGGGTGCTCTCTCCATTTATTATCTCTTTCCTAGAATTTATCTTGATTGGGGAATAACTCTGGTGGCCTGTTAGGGAGTCCACTAAGACCAGGGTGAGCAAAAAACTGCCATGCACCCAAATCTTGGCTTCTTCCATAAATACTTTTGTGTATTTCACAAAATGGATCCGTGTACAAATCTCCACTGAGAGCAGAATTTATGAACAGGGAAGGAATTTCCTGTCATTGTCTCAAATATTAGACCAAGTTTGAGCAAAGTGCACCATATGCCCCGACCCACACAGTAGGCAAAGGCATGAGGGTTCACATCTAGCTCAAGCCACCACCCGGCTTCCCCTGAACATTTTTATGGACTTCACACAATTACATGATCTGTGGATCTGTGAGGAAGAAGCACCTAGATTGGTCCATGGTTTTCCTTTTTATTCTAGCTTTTTCCCCTATTTCAGCAGCTCACACTGACATTCAAGGTGTGTTCCAGCGGCTGGTGTCTCCACCACCTCATGTGGCCACACACTGATTACCTTGGTGCGGCGATCACAGAAACTTGTGAGTGCTGCTTTTTCTTCATGGTGCTGATCCCGGCCTGCTGATAGTTAGCGTTAATATCAGGGCTGGTTATTAGAGGCACAAATCAGAGATCATTGAGAGTCAATGGCACCGGTCCAGGTCGGGTCTGTTGTTCCATAGTACAATTTAAAGGAGCCTCCTTTGAATACTCTGCAGGTGATAGAAATATTCTGTTTGTATTGTGCTAGTGGTTACATGAAATATTTTTTTTAAACTCATTCACAAGGACAATTAAAATGTTTGAAATTTATAATATATAATTCACACCTTAATGCTGACATTTCACGAGATAGGATGATTGGATGTTTAGTGATGAGTGTAATATAGAATCATGTCAAAAATTACTCCTATAAATACATTGTTAATTACAGAAGGAAAATATTTATTTCATAGTTATTTGTAGCCTTTCGACCAGCAGATGGTGGTTAATACATAGAACTTTAAGCAAGAATTTGCAGCTTCTCACCAGTAATAAACCTCAAAATAATCTCCACTACATTCCCCTGGGAAGCACACACTTCTCTCTGTTGGTGTTCTTGCTTTGAAAAATGTGTAGTTTAACATCTTCAGACAAACTTTTTCTATAAAAGAATAGGTCTAACCCTTGAATGTTACCAATGTTTTGGAAGTACGCAAAAGGCTGGTCTGTGGTTTCTGATGAAAGGTGACTGAAGTAATCTCATGATTAAATGCAATCTGTGGTTTTGAACTCCCATCTACTATATGGGAAAAAGTGGGAATATTTGAATATGGTACGTAGATAATATTATACTATCAAAATTGGCTGCTTTTTTCACAAAATAGATGTTATTTACTTCTAATATTCAGATACAGATACACATCTATATCTGAATATTTGTTTCTTTTAAGATAAAACAGGATGCAAATTATTTTATTTGAATTATATGCTGTACCTTAAACAGTCAAGTTCTTTTTTTCAATCCATTGTTATTTGGACTCAAGATGCAATGCTTATAAATATTAATGGGATGTAAAGTGACTTTTTGATACATGTACACAAGGTGTGGTGATCCGATCAGGGTAACTGGGGAGTGCATCACTCAAACCTAATATCATAGAGTGGAGAACACTGAGTACACTCTTTCCTAGAATAATTTAAGATAATTTAATAATAGTTTTTACACTGTGGTAGAGAATAGGAGAAGTCATCCTCCTGTTGACCAGCATTAATAGAACAAACTTATAGAAGCAGAATGGTGATGATTAAGGGATGGAGAGACAGGGGCCATCACAGTGACTGTCTAACAAGTAGAGTTTCAGTGTCTCTGATGAAAATTCAGCAGGTGGATGGTGTTGACAGCAGCACAGCTATGAGAAAACACTTAAAACCATTGCACTGTGCACTTGTAGAGTGCTATGATGAAACAATTTATGGTCAGTACATTTTGATGAAATTTATTTTAAAGAGTGATTAAATAGCTTTGAGAATGCAGGTTCTAACCTGCATCTCCAAATCCAAAATGTATCCTGGCGTGCAAATGCGGAACATGCGGGTTTCCACACATGCTTCCGTTAGCCCGTCCATCTCTCGTAGTGTGAGGGTGGAATTGCCCACCTGGGACAGTTTTTGTGGATTCACTGCTGAACAGATGTTCAAATAGGAGCAAGAAGAAGGCTGCTGTGTGAAAAGTAGCAGAGGCGACAGTGGTCTTCCAGGGAGAGATGCAGTGTCGGAAACATGCTGTAGTTTTCATTTATACCATGTTCATCTCCTCCATTAAACATCTGTGTGCTTTGCAACATGGATGAAAGAATTCCACATGTAATAAGCAATATTAAATAACACGTGTGTTCAAGGTTGCTGAAGAATGATTTTACTGCTGGGCAGGGCCACACAACCGCAGATTATAAAGGCCACTTGAGGTGGAAGTGAGCCTCAGGGAGCTGGGCACAGAGAAGCGTGTTACAGTCTCCAGTCACTGACATTATAGGCCTTTCCTGGGTCCTCGCGCTCCATCACAGTGTAGGTGCAGTTATCCTTGTGGAAAATGGGCTGGCACATGGTTGTGTCACAACCCACAGGTGCGGGAACTCTGCTGTGGAGACAAGACGAAGGCCCGTTAGAAAGACCAGGACACCAGCAACCCGCCCTGCCACCCGGCACAGCTCTGTGCACGAGGCAGCCCACACTGCTGCAGGCTGGCAGCTCCTCGCTAACTGACACCAGCCTTGGCCCGCAGCCTCAGAGAAGGTCCCCAGAAACCCGGACTGATCTGTAACATAGAGCCAACAAATCAGCCCTGACATGAGCGCCACACTCCTCCTGCATGCACAAAATGCAGGACACATTCTGACAGGCTAGTGCTGCCGCATGCTGGGGGCAGAAAGCCCTGTCCAGTCCAGCCATTCCATCCTCCAGAAAGTGACCAACACCGAAACTGCCGGAATGTGGGGGTCACATGGGAGAGGAGGGAGACTGAGCATCGATAAACATGGGGCAGTTTTACAACTAGGCAGAAGTGCTTACCTGTGAGTGAGGGCATGTTGACCAGTCCCGAACATGGTGAAGACATGACCGCACTGTAGGGTCAAATGTCACTTTCTACAGAGGTCAAATTGCAAGAGCCAGAAAATGAAGACGTATCACGCATGGGAAGCTGCTCCGGGCTCTTGCCTCAGTCTGAATATCAGGCTCTCCCCACCCCCACTTCTTGTACACTAACTACCAATCCTCTCAGTAAATGTACACAGAACTTCCCAGACACTTCAACTCCCACAGGATTCATCCATTCTTTTAAGTAACTTTTGGCTTCTCTACTCACTGAGGTTGACGTCTAACTCTCTGAGGCTCCTGGTTACATTCAGAGGTAAGTCTGGGCATTTCTACTTCACACCGGTGCTTCTGCTGGCAAAGATGCTCCTCTTGGGCAGAATGGTTCCTCACTTTTTGACCACTAGTCTAGAGTATATGAGTCCTGGCTTCATCTCTGGCACCACAAAAAAGCTAATAAAACAAAAACTACTAATCTTTTTGGAAAAGATTGTAGCCAGGGCTAATTGACATGAAAACACTGCAGAGACTGAGGGGTGGGAGTAGGGTGCTTCACTTAGATCTGGCTGCAAATATCTGTGATCTATCCACCAAAACTACAATATTGTGATCCATGGAAAGCCAGCAGAAAACATCGGAAGAAACCTTTTCTACGCCTTCAACACAAGAAGTGAAGTCATACAGGGAACCCAGGACAAAGCATGCTACCGGTCATCCCTGACACTTCTCATATCTTCCTTATGACTGTGTTTACAGCACTTGTCTTCTTACAGACCTCCAAGGCCAAGGCTACAGTGGTCATCAGGACAGATTACAGAATAGCATTCAACAATTAGGTAGGATTTTCTGTTCTCTGTGCATTTGAGTGTTTCCGAATAAATACAGCAAGTACCTAAGGAGAAATAAAGGGGTTGGGGATTTAGCTCAGTGGTACAGCATTTACCTGGCAAGCACGAGGCCCTGAGTTCAATCCCCAGCACCCCACCAAAAAAATAAAGAGAAATAAAACTAAGATGGAAGCAAGTCCTGTGCCCATTAATCAGTGACTGGATAAGCACAGCATTTCCTGTCCCCACAGCACAACACACTGCAGTTTGAATAATATTTGAGGATATCATGCTAAGTTCAGTAAACCAGTCTGAACAGGTCAAATACTTCATGGACAGAAGTATATGAAGCTCCTAGAGTTGTGATGCTTGTAGATTCTGAAAGGAAAATGGTGCTTGTCAAGTACTGGGGGAGAGCAGGAGATGACTGATGGTCGATAGATTCAAAGTTTTAGTTTTGTAAGATGACAGGACTGTGGGCATTAGTGGTGAAGATGTGCAACAGTGAATGTCTAAACTGCGCTTGATCTGCATAAGACGTAGGACTAAAAATGAAATCCCCCCCACTACATCCAGAGAGATCCTCACTTGGCCTGTGGAGTCTCAGCGATGATCATGTGGGGGTGTTAGTAAATGGATGTCAGTACATGGATGTACATGGATATACTGAATGTTAGTACATAGGATCGTTACTGAGGATGTTGATAGTCTGGGGTCGAGCACCTATAGGTGAAGGGAATATAGGGGAAATCTCTGTCTCTGCTCAATTTTACTGTGAATCTAAAATTGCTCTACAAAATAAAGTGCATTAGAAAGACCTGAAGGACAGGATTTTGAATGAGAAAGAGCTGCTCTTAAGAGATAGCCAAGTCTTCTCTCAGACAAGACTGGACTGATACTCACATGCTACAGCCTTTCATCCCATTTTCATGGCAAGAACAATCCTCACATTTATCATTCCTCCACGTCGAGTTTGTCTTGAATATGTGCTCAAGGAAATACCTACGTACCAAAAAGTCCACACAGCAACATCAGTGGAGTCCCCAGATCAAGCAACTGGGATGAGCCTGGGGACACCGGGGCCCGGCCTTCCGCGAGGTGATAGACAGTTTCTAAGTCAGGTGACACAGAGCACTTCTATTCACCCTCAGGGAAAACACAGTACTGGGAGTCTGTGAAACTGGTAACATTTTCCAAAACAAACTCAAATCCTTTTATATTTATTTTAAAGTGGAAATTTCAAGAACACCTAGCCACTTCCTCTTTAATCTTATTTTGGGTTCACTTTCTCTTAGTAGAATATCTCTACATAAATTCCTCACTCATGTACTTTTACTTGGCTTTTTTTTTTTACTTTGGTTCTCAATTCTTCATGAAACCATGAAGTGAACATTTTGATGACTCAAAAAAAGTGTATCAAACAGGTGCAGGTCAGTGGAAGAGATTTTATTTTCAGCATGCAACAAGGCCCCAGGTTTAATCCCCAGGACTAAAGCAAACAAACAAACAATGTATCTTAAGCCCCATTACAGAATGTGGAAATCAGGATCCCCGGGTGTGAGTCCGAGTGGCCATGATTTTAGAACACTTGCCGACTGAAGCCAGTGTCGAACCAAGGTTGGCAACGGCCGCCAAGACCCACGGGCCCAGAGGTGCTTGCACGACACCCACCCTCAGCATGACCAGGCTGCCCCGTGCACGCAACTCTTACATCTATCTGCAGCTTCCCTGAATCGGCACGTGCTGGTTTACAGGACTCCCTGAGCTTGTCATGAACATCAGAGTCTAAATACCTCTTTGAATAAGTAATAGCACTTAAACTTGAACCACGAATACGCAGCTCTGAAAACAGATTCTGATTCATGGGTCACAGATGCAGTTCAAAATTTGATAAGTTTCAAAAGCCCCCTAGTCAATTCTCACCCAGGAAGATTTGAGAAGGACTGGCTTATATGCAGTCCAGATAGAAGACTCTCATCTGACTCCATTTCTGTATCTGTCTTCACCCACCTCCTTCAAGTGACTTAAAGTCTTTCACCTGCCTGCAGGTCCTAGCTCACACTCTTTAGTCAAAAGATCAATATTAAAACCAAGACTCCCCATAATAGTAATTGCCTTCACCTTCTGCCACACTTACGTTGCGGCAGCGGGCACTCCATGAAGTCTCAAAGTCGGCCAGGAACAGGAGACAGCTTTCTGGAACGGAACAAATATTGGAGAGCGAGTGGATTCAGTTTCCTCCTGTACTGGAGGGGCACACAAAAGGCTCCCTGCTGTTCTCTGGCAAGTGGTTCTGAAGGTGGACCGTCTTCCTCTGGTTACCCAGCCGGGGAGTGAGACCTCCACAGTCACTGGGTAAAAGATGGACTGAGTAAATGCGGTTCAAGAATGCCACAGTACAGCAACAGTTCTGTTGCTACAGATAACACTCGGGAAGGCCAAGAGGAAAAGAAAAATTTCTTAGCTGTTTTAAAGAATATGTAGAATATAAAATACAGAAACAAGATAAGGAAACAGACTTTCCTAAGGTAATAAACTTGGATAAAGGCACAGAAGAGAAGAACATACACTTGGAAGGAGGCTGGCTTAAACTGAATTAATAGGAAATGCAACAAGAAAGACACATTACAGCAGTGTCTTCGTCACCTTCTTAGTCACGGAGACATAATATCCAGGACCTACAACTTGAAGGAGGAGGGGTTCATTTGGACTTACAATTTCTAGAAGTTTCTGTCCTTGCATGGTCGGCAGCATGGTGGAATGGGCTGATGCTGAGGAAATCTGCTGTCACAGAGGCTGAGAAGTGCAACTGGATGAAGGGAGGATCTGGAGGGGCAATAAAACCTTCCAGGTCATGCCCACAGTGACCCACTTCTGATGACCAGGTATCACCTCCCCCCAAAAGTCAGATATAACACCTCCACAATCCACCCTCTTTCTAAAAACTTCAACTTTGAGTGCACGTAGACTTGGGAGGACACCTGGAAATGAACCAGAACATCCCACCTCTGGCCCTCCCAAATACTCAGGTACATTTCTTTATGGAAAATGCATTTAGTCCATCTCTCCATCTCTCAGAGTTCCCGAAGGCCT
This sequence comes from Hystrix cristata, assembly GCA_004026905.1. Lineage (NCBI taxonomy): Eukaryota > Metazoa > Chordata > Mammalia > Rodentia > Hystricidae > Hystrix > Hystrix cristata. The sequence goes on along the minus strand of PVJO010019021.1, from coordinate 6,495 downwards.
AACAATTCCAGAGTTCCATGTCCAAAGCCTCCTCTGAGATTTAAAGCACACTCTTAATTGTGGGCACCAGCAAAAATAAAAAGAAAGTTAAACACAATCAACATCCAATAGTTCAGTGTAAATAGTCTCATTTTGAAAATGAAGAACAAGGAAACAGAAGGAAATGGGATCAAAGGTAGAACAAACCCAGCAAGGCAGAGAGTAAATCATATAGCTTAAAGTTCTGTACCAAGGGCAAGAGATGGAAAGACCTAGTCGCACAGTGCTTAGGTGGGTGGCCTAGGGATTGCTGGTGGCTGCAGGTCTCAGGGCTTCTATCTTGGACTTACTCTGCTCAATCGTTGCACTTTCCTACTTTCCTTACACATTCCACTTTCACAGTGTCTCCATATTCATTGGTTGAATGAATTCATATTCATGCCATTTTTGCCACACTCTCGCGGTTTCACACATTGTCTTGTCCATGGGAAACCACCTGGACTCTCAGGCCATCTTTGAAAATCCTGGTGGAAGCCCCCATGACCCCATAACTCTTTCATTTTCCATGAGTTAAACCAGCACCACATGGGTGATGCCACTGCGTGCCACTGTCTCAAGCAGTAGGCGACATTTTTATAGTATGGCTGTAGGAGAATATGAGTACCTACATGGCCAGATATGATGAAATGAATCCCAGATAGCCAGTTTCCTAAGATATCCTTCTCCAGCAGGTTTCTCTGGAGTTCTCTTCAGGGAGCAAAATCTTTCAATTTTCCACCCTTGAATCTGAAAATATTGGAATCTCCTGGGTTCCTTCCATGCCCTCAAAGCATCCTTTGTAGTGTGCCTAATGCGAACTAGTTGGCTTTTTAAATACTTCTTTTCAGCAACCAAGCTCTTCTCTGCTCCAATTTTGTATGTCCCAATTTTACTGAAGCTTCCTTTCTGACCAAACTCAACTTTTACAATTATACAGCTGTGCTGTTTGCACTTGTGTCAAAATGTAGAGTTAGCTTAAAAGATGCAATGGTACCTATACCGCATCCTGAACATTAGGCTGCTTTGAAATTTCTTCCATCACATTAGCCTGATACACTTAATCTCCAAAAGTCTCAATACACAAACAAAAGGTGACTTTTTTTTTTTTTTGCTAGAGCATAAAAGACATGGCCAGACATCATGGGAACCAAGAAAACAACTCAGCAGGCTGACAGGTGGAAGGAGAAGCCATAGGAACTGAGATCACTGAGTCTCATTCATTGACATGAAGCCAGTTACAAATTAACTCAGTGATGTGTGCTGTGATGGAGACAGAGATGCTCGCATGCAGAAAGTGGGGCTGGTGACAAGTTTGAGGTAGGCATTTGGAGGGTGATTATGACAACTTTTGACTCTTGCTCCTATTTTGTACATTTTCTGCAGTGAAATATATTCCATTTATAACCAGGAAGAAGGAAATTAATTATATATTTTTAACTTCACTGTATTTAGCAACAGCAGGACTTGCTGCATAGTATTTTTCTTTTTCACTAGACTTAGCTCAAATAGTACTCTAAACCTTTCATTGTCATCCGTCAAAATATCCAGCACTGTTGAGAGCATTTCCCTCTGTACAGAAAGAAGACTTCCTAGGGCTGTGGTAATCCTAAAGGTTTGGAGGATCTTGTTTCACTGAGTCAAAGATAAAGGGCATCAGAGAAGAAACTGAGCTGCCACTCAGGGCTAGTGAATCAGACAGAGTCCCCAAGATCCCAGGTCTGGGGCAGGGACACAAGAGTTAGTGACAGTACAGAATCTAAACTTCGTTACAAGAAAGACCAAGTTGTTATATTTGGGAATATACATTTGACAACATCTGAGCCACCTGCCAAGCTAAGTGTTCTCACTCATAAAAGAAATAATGTACCACTTGATGGGGGGGGGGCTCACAATTCCCCAGGGAGCTCAGCTTAACAAATAATCTCAGGATCCCTGAAGACGAATGTGAACTTGGCCTTAGTAACTTGACCTTTTCTTTTCGTCAAATCGTCAGGAAAACTGACCAAATTAATGCTGCTTTAACATGCAGGTTCACCCCTGGAGTGTTTGAGGAACACTGTACTGGAAGGTTCTCTCTCAGTATTCTGCAAGCTCATAACCTAGTTTCCTGGTGACACTTCTAAAGATGTGAGTCTGAGGGCACCAGCAAGTAGAGAGGCTGCAAAGCCCCTTCAAACCTGTGGATTCCTTCCTGGTGATCCTTTGACAAGCTTTATCTCTTTGGTGGACTGACTGTGGCCAACTTGAGCAGGATGCCCAGCTGGACTGAGTTGGTGTGGTTCTGACTGTAGAGGGTCCATCTGAAGATTTTTGCAACACAAGAGAAAAGACAATGGGAGTGAGCAAAAGGTAGGCAGTGACTGCTTCCCAGGAGAAGCTCTATTGAGGCTGGTTTCCCTGAAGCAACTTGGCTGTTCTCATTGTAGGAAGAGCTTGGGTCCTTGCTGTCACTGGGGATGGCTGCTGTTCTCATCAGAGGAGCTCTGGTCTTCATCTCCACTGTGAGCATCAGATCCTGGTTCCACTATAGGTTTCTTCAGCCTTTTAGTGCAGACACAGACGTACATGGGACATTGCCCTGGGTTCCCAGTGCTTGTTCGGCTCTTTCAGGTTTCCAGTGCATAGATAGATATTCTGCACTCTTCCTGCATTTGGTTTGTGCGTGAATGTTGTAACTTGTAAATGTCTTGTATTAAATCTACTCTCTTGCAAACAATTGACTCTAGAAAAGTAACTAATACATCTTCCCTTCTGCATATGGGACACCAAGTCCTGTTTTGTGCTATCCTACAGAGTGCACCCAGAAAGGACATTTTCTAGGGCTTTCTAGATAGTGTAGCCTCAGCCTTGATTTGGTGAGAGACAATCAGACATGGCTCTCCTGTCTAGTGAAGTCTGTCTTTCCCCTTTTTGCAGAATTAAGAGCAACCAAATCCATCCTTAAACCTGACTTGAGCTAAGAAAAAGCAAATTTAAATTTAAGACAGAGAGGAGGCTTTCATGGTTTTTTGCAGATTTAGAGATAAGATTCTTTCTTCATCCGACAGGTACAGAAAAATGGCTCCAGGGATTGCTCACCTATGCAGTTTGCAATCTCCCATTTCACCATTTTCACTGCAGGCTAGATGAATCGGAATGTCATGGTCTTTAAAGACCTCCACATGACTCCACAGACAGCCCTGTCTGGGTGCCCCTGGCTTGGAGAGAGGGATGACTATGTTTCCATCTCACCTCCCCAGGCTCATGGTGATGACTCCATGGAAGCTTCTTTCTCTCCCTAGACTTAATTTCCTCATTGGTAAGAGGATGCACAAATTGCTGCTCTGAATTTATATATAATTATAAAAATTGTGCTCCAAGAGTGCAAGATTTAGGACACATGAAAAACCCCAAGAAACCCCAAATTACTGGGAGGAATAACTATTGAGTTACAGAGAACAAAAGTACCATTGAATGTGCTACAATTTTTCCAGTGTCCTAGACTTTCATTATACGGTGCACATTGAATAGCAATAACACAGATAAGATCCATAATATGGTTGCATTGACATTTAAATGCTATCTAGAAACAATGTCCATCACAGCATATTACAGTAAGGAATACAGACACCTTTTCCCTTCTTGCTCTTCTGTATGAAATACCTTATCTATCTGTGCTAAGCAGGACCTCTAACACTGAGCTGCACCTTGATCTCAGGTACCTTCCTTGGGACAAGAAGGACTCCTTCCTGGCAGGAACCCCCAAGAGCTCTCACACTGAGCATTTATACACAAGAAGTTATCACACATTCAACACCATTATGAAGGATCTCTGGCCAAGAACACATGGAGTATTCACAGAGGACTGCTTATCAGAGTCTATGGTTCCGGATGATGTGTGAGTAACTCACCTGTCAGATCTCCATTCCAATTATGGGTTGAACACTGTTCCTGATTCTAGTATGTGTCTCTCATTGACCTGAGAGGAAAGAGGAAGGAAGAACTACTCACTGAGCCTTCACCCTAAGCTGGGCAGATCACTAGTCACATGGAGGATGCTTACTTGATTTCACTCACAACAAAATAACCTCTCAAGAATTCCCATCCCACTGCGTAGAAAAAAATCACATCTTCTTTAGCCATTCATTAGCTGTTGGACATTTAGGTTGTTTCCAAGACTCAGTTGTTACAAATTGTGTTGCTATAAACATGGCTGTGCATATATCACTATGGTAAGATGATTTTAATTCTTCTGGGAAGATCCCAGTAAAGGAATAGCTGGATCGAATGGAACCTCAATTGTAGTTTTTTGAGGAATCTCCACACTGATTTCCACAGTGGCTGGACCAGTCTACATTCCCACCAACAGTGGAGGAGGGTTTCTTTTTCCCCACAACCCTGCCAGCATTTGTTATTGGTTGATCTTTTCATAATCACTCTTTTTTTTTCTGGAATGAGATGGAATCTAAATGTTGTTTTGATTTGCATCTCTCAAATGACTAGCAATGTTGAACACTTTTTCATGTATTTATTTGCCATTTTTATTTCTTCATCTGCCATAAAAAAGGATAAATTAGAGACATTTGTAGGTAAATGGATGTACCTTGAGCACATACTCTTAAGCGAAATAAATCAGACACTCATGAGTACATATCGAATTGTTTCTCTGATATGAGTAACCATAAGGGTAAATAAGATCAGAGAGGTGTAATAGATATTATATAAAATGAAGATTATATTGAAAAGAGAGGAGAACAAGAAAGAGGGAGGGGGAAAAGAAAGAAGGGAAAAAGGAAAGAAAGAGGAAAGGGAAAAAATGGGAAAATATAAATAAACCTACTGTAAATAGGGAAGGGGGGAACAGAAGGCAGGTGTGAAGAAAAAGGGGAAACTCAAGATACATCATGCACAAAATAACCTGATGAATGTGAACATTATGCATACAATGTACCAATACATGTTCTTGGTAAAAAATAAAAATAAAAATAAATAAAAACAATAATTCCCATCCCACTGCCAGTTTTGAAGATGGGTTTAAGGAAATTATATGAATAGGAAAACAAGCGAGTCAGTTACAGGCCTGAGAGTTTGGGCCCTGCAATTGGTTTCTGGCATTAGAGCGCATCCAATAGGCTTTAAGAAAGACCCACCTGGCAGCCCAGGTTGCTCTTCAACAACTGTGTGTTTTGAACCACTTGACCATCCTAAAACTCTTCTTGAATCTTCCCTCTTTATTCTCTGGGGCATAAAGCAAGACTTCCATCTTTTCGTACAAGAACAAAGTTCTTTATGGTAAACAATATGGAGGTTCTTCAGAAAACTAAATATGGAAGTACTGTGTCATCCTGTGATCCTACACCTGGGTGTGCATATAGTACAAAAGATATTGAGTACCTGCACTCTCATGTCTGCTGCCGCACTATTACCAATAGCTGAGATGTAGAATCAGCCTACCCACACTTCACCTGATGAGGGTACAAAGGAACAGTGGGAGGTGTACACCATGGAATACAATGCTTTCGGAAATACAGTTGAAAACATCATTGGTGATGATATGGGTAGATGTGCAGGGTCTTGGGGAGATATTTTTATTTTATTTGCTTTCAAATTTAAAAACTCAGTGTGTTTTTCTAGTACATAACAATTACATTCATCATGGGAAGTTGCTACACGTACAGGAAGCACGTCAGTTCTTTTAACATCCCATTCCTTTCCCATTTCTTTTCCCTCCCTCCATTTTTTCATCCAGTTTCCCTTTGCAAATGACCTATCTCTCTGCTTCCTATTGCCTATCATTAATTTTGGTCTTTACATGTGCTTTTAGTTTCTCATGTAAAAAGACAGTGTAATATTTAAGCTTGCGTGTCTGATTTATTTTTCTTAACATTATAGTCTCAATGTGCCTCATTTTTTTTTTTTTACAAATGACCCAAGTTTATCTTTCTTTATGGGAAATCAGTACTCCATTGTGTATAAATATTACTTTTTTCATTTATTCATCTGTTGATGGGCATATAGGCAACTTCTAAGATTTAACTCTTATGAGTTGTGCTGCTAGAGACATGCATGTACCGCTCTAATATGATACCTTTAACTCTTTCAGGAAGACACCCAGAGGGGCAATTGCCGGAAGCAATGGAATTCACATTTTTAGTTTCTACGAAATCTCCACACTGATTTCATAGTGGTTGTCGTAATTTCCATTCCTGCCAACTATGTAGAAGGGCTTCTTTTTCCCCTCAGGCTTCCCAGCATTTGTTACTCATTGATTTCTTGATGGTTGTCACTCTTTCTTAAGACAAAATCTCAGTTTTGTTTCACTTTGCATTTCTCAAATGTCCAGAAATGGTGAACACATTTTTAAGTATTTACCGACCATTTGCACTTCTTCTGAGAAAGGTCTATTCATTCCAAATACCCACCTTTTAAATATTGTTGGGGGGTCTAATATTTCCACCTTTTTAATCTACTCTTGATATTCTTCCTGTTTTATAAGAG
>PVJO010019020.1:16743-35307 GCA_004026905.1 Hystrix cristata | reverse complement strand
TAAACAAAATATCTATTCTACCCCTTTGTCCTTATTTACACTTATGGTTTCTCATATCAGAGAAACAATTCGATGTGTACTAATAAGTGTCTGATTTATTTCACTTAATAGTATGTTCTCCAGGAACATCCATTTATATACAAATGACTCTAGTTTATCCTTTTTTATGGTGGTGTAGTACTCCATTGTGTAGAAAAACAGTAAATAGCAGTAGTCATTAGGAATGATTTAGGAGGTTGGGGATTTAGCCCAAGTGGTAGAGCACTTGCCTAGCAAGCGCAAGGCCCCGAGTTCGATCCTCAGCACCAAAAAAAACAAAAACAAACAAACAAAAAAAGGAGTGATTTAGGATTGATTGTGAAGATGATCAGAAGTAATAATGACCAAGTCACAGTTGGTCTGTTTATATTGCAAACGTGTCTTCTGGAGCTAGGGAGGGGACCTTTTGCTCCCTGTTAATTGTTTCGTAAATCTTTCCCCTTTTGTATTTGAGCATCTCTTCCTCCTCTAAATTTTTCTTTTTCATCTTCATCTTTGGTGTTTTGTGTTTTTTTTTGTTTTTTTTTTTTGTCTTCTTCATTGTCATCATCTTTGTCTTCTTCTTCTTGAGACAGGCTCTTGCTCTGTAGCCCAGGCTGGCCTTGAACTTGATCCTCCTGCCTCAAATCCTGATGCTGGGATTGCAGGTGTGTGCCACCATGCCTGGCCAGGTTAAGTGGCTTTTTTTTAAAGGTATAGATCCCAGTGAAAAGAAAAATTGTTTAATTTTGAGCAGAGGAGAAATTTGGTAAAAGGACTGGATTCATGTCTGAAATTTCACAAAAACAGATCCCAACCATCTTCAAATGATAGGTTGTACTACAGCCAGAAATAATTAGGAAAACAGGCAGGCTTGTAGGTGGTCTTTTAATGAGGGGTAGGTGAACGCATATGTAAAGCTTAGTTATAGGTAGGTAAATCCAACCTTTTGTTTCTCTTATATTGAGTAACTGTTAGATGTGACAATTAAAATTTCTAAAAATTGTTGTTGTTGCTTTTATAGGCAGAAAAGATAGCATCTCAAATGATAACAGAAGGACGGATGAATGGATTTATTGACCAGATTGATGGAATTGTTCATTTTGAAAGTAAGTAGTTTTGTGTATTTTGGACGTAATGAAGTAACAGTGAACTACTATATGTTTATGATTAAAATGTGTTAAATAATTTCCTTTGACCAAGAATCTTTCTGCTGGAATGTACTTATTTTTATTTTCAAAGAAAGAATTTTAAAAGCTACATTCGTAAATCTGTGCAATGCAATACTTTCTAAGCTAAGGAAAAATTTGAGACTCAGACTATATTGATTCGCTCATTTATTCATCAGGCATGTATTGAGCGCGTACCGCGTGTCAGGCAGGCAGAAGTGACAGGTGCACCTCCTGTTCAGCAGCTCACTAAACTCACAGAGGCAGGTAGGGAGGCGTGTCCCTTCTCTAGCTCCCTATTCCTGCCTCTGTTCGCCCCGGACTCTTCCGTCCCCCAGGGGCGTCCCACTTGTGCAGTTGTAATCTGGAGTACCTCACTCTGACCACAGCCTTTTTCTTGTCTCTGGTGGTCTGTCGTTGTTGCTCCCATTTCACAGCTCTCCGTTGACCACATGGGGACCTTGGGTCCTTCTGCCTCTTCCAGTCAGTTCAGCCCCTTTGTTTTTTGTTTTGTCTATACTTCTCTTTCTATTTAGCTTAGATTCCACGATCCATTAGTTCAGTCACCTTTTTACAGGTACCTAGCATACTTACTCACCTGTTGGGTTTTTACTCCAGCTTTCCCACAGAGCCTCATGCTGATGAGCCCATTCTCTGTCCTTCCCGTTCCTGCCCTGAGCAGCAAGCTGACATTGCTTGGGATGGTCCTCGGTACCATCTGGGCTTGGGTCGTTTTCTCTAGTCCACTCTTTTCCTGCTTGCCAATGACTGTTTCAAGTTCGATTTTTCTTAAATCTTTGACTTTTTCTTCCTCAGTGTAAACAACAAAAAAAATCTTGTTCCTTATTTCACAGAAGGAAAAAGCCATCGGTGTAAAATTATCACAACTTCTTGATGAGTTTTCTGAGCCTCTACATTTTAGTTATATCTAAGTCCTTTTTCTCCCTTCGTATACCCTGGAACTGTTCGCATCTCCGTGCCCATTTCTCTCACCTGTGCTTAGGGTCTCTCCTGTAACTCCTGCTCCTGCCCCCACCAAAAATACTGTTTTGGGAACCTGAGGTTAGCAGTTACTTTTGTCTGTTTTTATCCTTTTTCACTCTCTTGACTTCTATCAGTATTTAAGTGTATTCAGGTCTCTCCTGTTTAAACAAAGATCCTTTTATCTATCAGGCAACATCTTGACTTTTCAACAAAATGAGTAGTGTTGGTCTCTCACTTTCCAAACACACCATCACCGCTGCTGCCTTGACGCCTGTCATCTCTTCTCCCTGTTCTCCTGCTTTCCCTCCTGTTTTTCGAGGTGTTCTTCAGACTCATCTTTGTGGGTTTTGTGGTGCCTTTCATTTTAAATACTGGGGTTGCTTAGGGTTTAATCCCGGGCCTTCGCCTAACACTGCTGAACTTCCTGGGTAGTCTCATCTCTGCCTTTGACTCGTGACCGTCTCTGTGTGGAAGCACAGACCGTGGCCGTCCTGCACTGTTGAGATGCTTCTGCCGGTTGTCTGTTGCGTTTCTCAGAATGAGCACATAGCAAAACTCATTCATTGTCTCTGTGCCCAGACAGCCAGCCAGCCAGCCGGTCAGAAACTGCCTTCTTCACTTTCTCCAGCATTCTTTCTCTTGACGCCCTCGTTGGCTTCACTGCCTGGAAATACACCTGCTGGTGGTATCTGCAATTCACGTACTTTTCATTTTATACCATCTACCAACCTAGTCTGAATTCTACCGTTGTACCTCTTCAGGTTTCAAGAAATAACTTCTTTTCTTTTGCCTGACATCTAGTTTTCCTACTGTTTCCAATCTAGTATTCCTATTATAGCCAGAGTTATTGTGATCTTTTAAAAATGCAAACAAAAAATAAAAAAGAGATGATTGAATCATGTTATTCTCTTACTTGCACTCTGTGAACGGCTTCCCTGTTGCTTGGAGAACAAAGTTCAGCAGAGTTTGCAAAGGCTCTGCCTGGTCCTTTTAAACTCCCTCTTGTAATCCAACCATGTAGGTCGTCTTTTTTGTTTGTTTCAGTATTGTAAATTCCTTCCTCTGTCAAACATCCTGAAATCCCCGTCCGCTTTAGCCTGGTCATCCCTGTGTGTCAGTTTGAAGAGTGTTAATCAGTAGTGATTTTCTTGTCTCCAGATTTAGAAGTATGACTTTCAGTTACGTGTTCTCATGGCACCCTGAATTTCTTCTCAGCATTAATCCTAATTATTTTCAGTTGTGTAACTGTTTGCTAAATGTCTGTTTGTGCTTCCAACCAAGGCTTCCTGGTGGTAGGTATTAAATGTCTTACTTTCCAAGCTATATCCAGCATCCAGTGCCTGGCACAGTGAGTGAGAAATAAACACAGCCACAGTGTAGGATTAGTAGTGTGGCAGAGGCTTCACCAAGGGAAAGATTATTCAGGTTCATTTGTATCAGATGAATAAAATATGAAATAGTTTTCTAATTTTCTTAGATAGAAAAAGTATAATGGTAAGCATGCTCATAACAAGTAAAGCATTACAGTGGTAAATAAAGGGAGAGTTCATAATACATTTCCGTTCCCACTTCCATTCCTGCAATCTAAGCTCCCTAATGTAACCAGTATTAGTCAGTTTGCCTTGTGTGTCTTTCTAGATGCTTATGCAGATATGTAAAAACATATAGTTTTTAAAAAGTGGGACTGGGCTTGGGGATTTAGCTCAGTGGGAGAGCACTTGTGTAGCAAGTGCAAGGCCCTGAGTTCAGTCCCCAGCACCTACCCCCAAAAAAGCCCAAAAGATGGGATTATGGAGTATACAATATTCCGTAAATTGTTTTTTAAATTTATTGTACTGTGGATATATTTTTGAATCAATGGATAGAAGTTTGTTTTATAATATTTCATACAATTCAACTGCTCACCTTGTACGTATCTTTATACACTAGCACACCTATTTCTATAGAACTGAGTCTTAAAAGTAATGCTGTTGAGGGGCTGGGATTTACTCAGTGGTTAGAGTGCCTGCCTAGCAAGCACAAGGCCCCGAGTTCGATGCCCCGTACCAAAAAAAAAAAGAAAAAAAAGAAAAAAGGTAATGGTATTGAGTCACAGGATAGATAGACAGATATATGTTGGTTTTTGTTTTTTGTTTTGTTTTGTTTTTGGGTGCTGTGAACACATTTTTATTTTTGTGCAGCCAAAATACCAGTATTCATTTTTTTTTTTAGCATATTGTATTGCAAAAAAAAATTGAAAAAGTCTCCTCCATATGAGGGTGAAATTAATGTTTCCCTATAACTTATTTATAGATAGATGGATGGGGGGGAAGTTTCACTAGTTTATTTCTGTGGATAATTTTAGGGTAGGACCTAGTTTTTTCCTAGATGAACAGCCAATTATGCAAGTATAATTTATTAGATAAAACATCCATTCTGATTGGATTGTGTTCTTTGACATATGTTAGATTCAACATACATGTTTGGATGTACTTCATTCCACTGACCTGTAACAATATAATATATAAATTTATAGTAAAAATGTTACTATTGGCACAGCAACTCTCTGCCCCCTGTCTTTTATTGAATTGAAATTCACAAATGAAATTTATCATTCTAAAGTAAACAGTGCAACCTACATAATACATTTGTCAACCTCCATCTCTGCCAAATATGTCTTTGTCTCTCCTAGAGGAAACCCATTCCTGTTGAGCAGTTAGTTCCATTCTTCCCTCCCCTGGCTCCTGGAAGCTGGCAGTTTCTGCCTTCTGTCTCTGTAGATTGACTATTCTGGAGATTTCCTACAAATAAAATCCTACAACCTGTGACCTTTTGGCTTCGACTCAGCATAGTCGTTTTAGCATGGAATTGGCACTTCCTGTTTCAGGTAGAATGTACTCCCTTGCAGGGATATGCCACAATTCTACCAGTTTTTCACTTTCAAAATTATCTTGGCTATTCCTAAACAGCAATTCTTTCATTTTAACTTTAAAATATTGTCCTTGTTATAAAAAATAGAAAAGGGGAGATTGTGTATTGGTATAATAAAGGGTAAAGACTGATAATTTTGTAGTTTATTTTGATCTGGGAATGTGATTATGTCTAATGTATTGGTGTCCTTATGTTGTTTTTCATTAAATCTGGCCCTTTTGGGGTAAATATTGGTGCTGTTGTGAATGAGACTTGCCTCTGCTTTTTCATTTTTTACTGTATATCACTGGTAGAGGGAAAAACCTAGTGGGTTTAAGATGGTGCTGTGGGTGTTTACTATTAATTCTATTTATTTAAGTGCCATATTTATGTGTATTCATTAGAATACTCTGGTTTCTCTTCAGATCCTATAAATCTTATGTGTATTCACTACAGCAGAAATCCCCAGCCCTCTCTCAGGAGGGGAGTGGAATATCCTCTCTACCTGCAGCCTCTCCCCATTGGCAGCATCCCCAGCTGAGCCCCACCTCCTTCAAATTAGCCAAGGCATTGGACTCTCATAGGAGTGCACACCCTGCTGTGAACTGCACATGTGGGGGATCTGGGTTGTGCCTCCTTAGGAGACCAGTCAGTGCCTGATGCTCTCAGGTGGAGCTGAGGCAGTAATGCTAGTGCTGGAGGGAGACTGCAGATACAGATTAACATTAGCAGACAGGTTTATGTGCAGAGACTGTCATAGATCAGTTGCTTACAGGTTCATCAAAATCCCATCAGAAAGTGCAAATGATGATTAAGCTGCATCTGGTGGCCGGTTTTTAAAGTCAGAATCCAACAACTATTTTATTACTTGCATGGCCCACCCATGATTATTAATTAATAAATTAATGTATTTATTTATTTATTTTTGGCCATGTAGTTCAGCCTGGCCTTGAACTCACTATGTAGCCCAGGCTGGCCTCAAACTCATGGCAGTCCTCCTGCCTCAGCCTCCTGAGTGCTGGGATTACAGGCCTGCACCACCATGCCTGCCCCACCCATTATTTTATTTACCACCTCTGTCGGCACCTCTCCCACAGCTTGCACTTGTCTGATCATACTGGTGGATGGGTGAGCATTGCATCATGCTCCTGATGCTGATGCATCACGTGTAGGGGCAAGAAAGCAAGTTCAGGCTCCCACTGATTCTGCAGTGTTACCAGAAGTTGTATAATTATCTCTTATGTGTTAAAAATAAAGAGTGCACAAGAAAAAGAATGCACTTGAATCACCCTGAAACCACACACCCTCACCCTCTTTGCACAGAATAATTATCTTCCCCAAAACCAGTGCATGGTGCCCGGAAGTTTGGGGGCCGCTACTTTAGAGTCCCGTTGGAGGCCGCCTGTAACCTGGATGTGCTGGCTTTCCCCACTAGGTGGCAGTGTTGTGTGACTCAGTGACCGTGCTGGAGGAAAATGTGCTTTGGTGTCTGTTGGTGGAGGTGATTATAGCTGAGCTCGTTCAGTTGGTTGTTTTATTTTGCCTTCAAGAGTAATAATAACAACACGTATCTGTGTGTATGTTTTTATTTATGTCTGTGGTTGGGGTTCTTATCTGTTGCTTAACTAGCTCAATTTTTAGCCAAGACTTTTAGAATAAACTGACGCAGTTTTATCTCATTTATGTTTTCACTCACATTTGCTGTGGTATGAAGGTGTAGCCGCAGTTTGAGACCTCGCGTGTTTCCTTTTCTCTTTAGCGCGGGAAGCCCTGCCCACCTGGGACAAGCAGATCCAGTCCCTTTGCTTCCAGGTCAACAACCTCCTGGAGAAGATCAGTCAGACGGCCCCGGAGTGGACAGCGCAGGCCATGGAGGCCCAGATGGCCCAGTGAGGCCCGCGCAGCCTCGCGCCGCGTCTGCTCCCCTACCGTGCGGCGGCTCACATCCCTGCACGGCGTCGCGTCACCACCGTGTACATTTCAGTCCTTTATCTGGGTTCCTCTTTCAGAAGGCAGTAGAGCAGGAGTGCAGCATCCCCGTCTGTGCAGGCCAGTGTGTTAACCTCACTCAGATGTTCTGAAAGCGTGTTCTTTAAACAGGGGTGTAATATCTATGGCTAAAAAGTTTGGGATTTGTGGTAACTTTGTAGTCATGTAAAACCTAAGTGCTTTGTGCCTCTCCAAATGTGATTATCCTAATAAATGAAGAATTGAGCCAAATAAAAGTAGTACTTTGTTTTTAATTAGTGAAAGGTGTTTTTTTCCTTTTTCCTTCATCAGACATTGATTTATATCGTGTGCTACGAATATATAGCTAAGTTGCAGTGCCTATTGCTCAGAGCCATAGAGCCACGAGGGACGTTTACTGCTTCAAGTGCCCCAAGTGCCGGAGCACACAACGGGGAGCTCTTCCTTCAGCAGAGAGGAGTCAGGGAAGGCCCCTCGCAGGCTGATTGCAACCAAGTCTTTCAGACAATATAGGGAAAGGACTTAAAAAAAAGAAAAAAAGCAGCCAGGTCCGGTGGCACACACCTGTAATCCTAGCACTCTGGGAGGCTGAAGGAGGAGGATCATAGCTTCCGCCCCCAGCCTGAGGACTCAGTGAGACCCTGTCTCAAAAAATAAAGAAAGGACTTGGAGATGTAGTGCAGTGTGAAAGCCCTGGGTTCAGTCCCTAGTGCTGAAATAAAAAATACATGGCTGGCTTCTGTTTTCAGCCCAAACATAGAAAGAGCTTGGGGGTCAAAATACCCTCCCTCACAGCAACAACAAAAAAGGGCCAAATTGGCTGAAAGTTAAAGGCTTTTCTTACATCCATCAAAGAATCCTCACAGGGCAGACTGCTCCCAAACTGGAGATTACCTGACTGGGTGGGGTGCTGCTGCAGCCAATGGCATGCGAACACTCGCCTAGCAGCTGTGACAGCGGCCAGCGCTGGGAACCTGCATCCCTGCCAGGCCCTCGCAGTCAAGGGCGGACCCTGCTGGTCCCGCGGAGCAGGACCGGGCCGCTGCCCCTGGCCACTTTCTAAGGAAGGCCTTCAGTGTGCAGAAGCTGTTCTGCCTGTCTGGCCCAGAGAAAGGATGGACGGTTCCAGCCTCCAGCAGCTTTTTTTGTCTCATATAAGAGAAGGAAAAAAGAAAACACGGAAACACCCCAGAGCATGGTGCCAGAATGGGATTGGGACCGTGAGGGCGGCAGGACACTATTTAAGAAGGAGTTCTTAGGAAAACCCAAAAAACAGGAGAGAAAAAGAAGGAAAGGGAAGCCTCTTTCAGCTACGTATAGCAAACACGATCTAGCTCCGGCCCTCATTATGTAAGACTTTATACTAAAAGCCTAATTAGGGCTGGGGATTTAGCTCAGTGATTAGAGTGCTTGCCTTACAAGCACAAGGCCCTGAGTTCAATCCCCGGCACCACAAAAAAAAAAAAAAAAAAAAAAAAAAAAAAAAAAAAAAAAAAAAAAAGCCTAATTAACCATTACTTGATTCGTTATGTCTGACTTTTAACCAGAAAATTATGAGCCATGCTGAAAGGCAAGAAAACATTCCAACTCTGACCAAGAAGATGAAGATGTCTCTCTGATCTTTTGGGAAATAAAAGCTGTTGCCAGGGACCTTTGGGGCTGAGGGCAGGAATCTATTTAAAAAGAAGAATGGGAATTCTGATCTTTTAAATAAAGCTTATGAATGAAGAAACTAAGGAAGGCAACAAGTTTAAGACATACTTTGTTTGCCTCTGGCCCCTGGTTCCTCTATGTCTGGGTGCTAGAAAGTGAATGGGAAAAAAACTGGTACTAAAATGTAGGTCAAAAGTAGCATAAGGACCTGATCTTGTTAAAAAGCTTTTGCACAGCAAAAGAAACTACCAACAAAGTGAAGAGACAACCCACAGAGTGGGAAAAAATTTTTGCCAGCTATTCCTCTGACAAAGGACTAACATCTCAAATATATAAAGAACTCAAAAAAATCAGACCCCCCAAATTTAAAGACCCAATCCAAAAGTGGGCAGCAGAAATGAATAGACACTTCTCAGATGAAGAAGTAGAAACAGCAGGTAGACATATGAAAAAATGTTCAACATCACTGGTCATTCGAGAGATGCAAATCAAAACAACCCTGAGATTCCACCTCACTCCACAAAGAATAGCTATTATCAACAAATCAGCCAATAACAAATGCTGGAGGGGCTGTGGAGAAAAAGGAACCCTTCTCCACTGTTGGTGGGAATGTAGACTGGTTCAACTGCTATGGAAATCAGTGTGGAGATTCCTCAGGGAACTAGGACTAGAGGTTCCATTTGACCCAGCTATTCCACTTCTTGGTATCTTCCCAGAAGAATTAAAATCATTATACTGCAGGGATATATGCACACCCATATTTATAGCAGCACAGTTTGTAATAGCTAAATCGTGGAAGCAGCGCAAATGCCCATCAACAGCAGAATGGATTAAGAAAATGTGGTTTTTTATACAATGGAGTACTACTCTGCCATAAAGAATGATAAGCTTGAGATATTCCTAGGTAAATGGATGCATCTTGAGACCATACTCGTAAGTGAAATAAATTGGACACACGTGTTTAAATACTGCATAGTTTCTCTGGTGTAAGAAACTGAAGTGTAAATAAAGACTAAAATGTATTATATTGGGAAAGGGAAGAAAATGTCCAAATGGGAAAGGGAGCAAGGGAGGGGGAAAGGAACAGAGGGACAGGAGAAATAAGAAATGGAAGGAAAAAATGGAAACAAATGTTTTGTAAATGGGGAGGGAGGAGGGGGTGAGGGGAGGGGAATGGGAAAAGAAGAAGCAACAAGGTATATCATGTACAGGTACAAATCCCCAGTGATGAATGTCATCAATATGTACATCGGAAATGTACCATTAAAATAAAAAAAAAAAAAGTAGCATAAGGAAGCACTTCACGGCTTCCACCTCGTGAGGCAAGACCTGGTCCTGGCAGCAGAGCTGTCCCCTGCACTGATCCAGAGTCCCTGGGGTACCAGATCCCTCCCACCACACAGGTTGCACTAGGCCGGCAGCTTCCTCCAGTCTGCCTGGGACCTGGCAGAGTTTGTAGCCAGCTTCGCATTTACTGAAATGTCACCATACCGTTTTCTGTAAATTGCCAAGATCCAGGAGACTGCTAATTTAGAAGAAGGAAAAAGTTTCCAGATCTTCATTTTGCTTCATGCAAGGTCATGAAGTGGATTTAAGATGTGGAGTTGAGAGGATAGTTTAGGTAAGAACTTGGAGATGTCACTTCTAGCCATCAAGGATGTGCACTTCTTGACATTCTTACACTATGTTTCAGCCTGGAGACCATTGCGGAAACATGAATTCACTCAGGTGTCACATGGTATGGAAATCAAGGCTCCCCTCACTGACCTGTGAGCCCCAAAACAATTCCGCAGTGACACTTTTCCCCTGGAAGGTAAAGGGCTTTGTTTGTGATATATCCAGGAATAAACAGTGAAGCAGGATCAGCTGGCTAGCTGAGAGAGTTACTGAACTTGAACAAATTGGTTTCTGTAGTACAGAGTGGAATAAGGGTCTATGCCCAGCGCTGCTTACATAGCCCCTTGAATTGACAGCGGTTTATTGAGATAAGCCCCTGGCAACAGGAAGGCCAAAAAGTGAGCAGTTTGAGCTGTGACTCCTTTACAGTAAGGCAGGTGGGACAGTCCCCCATTACCAAATACCATGTTTGCCTGGCACCTTATGACATGCCTATTCCTGCCCCAGCACGGCGCCTTATCTTTTGGATAAGGACTGTGTCTCTTTACCAGCTTATTACTTGAAATGATAATAAAGCCTGCCTGCTGTGTCAAGGTTGTGATATATTTTCTTAGTGGTTTGGTCTTAAATAGTTTCATTGTCTCCCTCTCCCAAAATATTTTGAAATAACGAAAATGAAAATACAATTTGTCAAATTTGTTTTGGGAATACAACAAAGTAGTGCTTAGGCGGAAATTTACAGCACTGAATGCATACATTAGAAGAAAAAAGACCTGAAGGCAATAATCTAAGCTTCCACTTTAGGAAATTATAAAAATGAGAGCAAATTAAATACAAGTAAGCAGAGGGAAAAATAATAAAAATTACAGCAGATAAATCAATAAGATTGAAACTTGGAAATTAATAGAATAAATCAGTAAAATCAGAAGCTGATTCTTTGAAAAGATCAGTAAAATTAGCCTTTACTTGGGCTAAGATAAAAAGAGAATTCAAAAGTTAATAATATCAGAAATGAAAGCAAGGCCATCCTACAGATGCCACAAACAGTAAAATGAGTGTTTTGAACTGCCCTGTGTCCACAGTACAATGACCTAGATGCAGCAGACCAGTTCCCTGAAAGACAGTGTCCCTCACACAAGAAGAAACAATCTGAACCGGCCTGGAGCTGTTAGAGAAATCAATCAACAATCTACGTCCTTCCATAGCAGGAAGTGCCAGGTTCAGATGTGTTTGCTGATGAGTTCTACCAAACATTTAAGAAAGGAGTCGTACCAATTCTCTATAATTACTTCCAAAAAATAGAAGCAGAGAAAATACTCCTTAACCCATTCTGTGATACCAGCCTTACCAAAATCAGATAAAAACATTGTAAGAAAGGAAAACTGTAGCCCTTCATCTCTCATACACCTAGACGCAAAGATTCTTAACAAAATAGTAGCAAATCAAATCAAAAAATGTGTAAAAAAATTATACACTATAACCAAGTGGGATTCCAGGTATGCAGGGCTGGTTCAACATTACAAAATTGATTAATGTAAGCATCATATAAACAGGCTAAAGGCTAAAAATGCTTGATTATGTTAATAGGTACAGAAGAAGCATCCGACCAAATCCAACACACTGGTTCTGGCCTCATGCAGTCCTCCTGCTTCAGCCTCCTGAGTAGCCAGGACCACAGGCACCAGCCACCAAGTGTGGCTCCAGTTCCTTCTTGAATGGTGAGAGGCTCGTGCTTTGCTTCATCATCCCTGGGAATGAGGTAGCTCTGTGTGCTCTCATCACTTAACAGTGTACTAGGATTCCTAGCTAACCTAGTAAGATCAGAAAGGGGAATAAAACGTCATACAAATCGGGAGAGAAGAAGAAAACGGTCTTTGTTCACAGTCATCATGATTGTCTACATAGAAAACTGAAGAACAAGCAAATGAAACAATCAAGAAGCCTCCTGGAACTGCTAAGCGACTGGCCGGTGCTAGGGTCTGAGCTGCTTCCTGAATTCCAGCCACCAACAACCGCGATCTGAAATGCTAAGGCTGCTGTGGTGGGAGTGGGGAAAAGAGGCAGGAGAGCCGGCCAAGGAGATAAACTGAGGCTGCACTGCGAAGGGCAAGGGAAGTGCTGGAGTCTGTGTTGCGGAAGGTTTACAAGGTAACTGGGGCAGTGCATGTGGGATGGACCCTAGAGGAGGCCGCGGGAGGAATGCAGGGCTGAGAACAGCACCTGCTGTGCCCGTCTCTAGGTTTTCACCTTGAGCCTCTGGGTAAGTGACACCACTGGACCGGAAGGGAGAAAGCAGGGGCCATTGAGATGGATTTGATATCCTTCCCCCACAGCACCACTGTGTCCCCCAACAAACCCGCAGGCCCAGGCCACTTTGCTGCCCGGTTTTGCCGCTCATCCTGCTTTAACTATGGGGTTCAAGACACCACCCCAGGGAACCTGGGGCAGGACTGAGGAAAGGCGTTCTGAGCGGCTGGTCAGGGTCAAGTCTTAGCTCACACAAGGAAACACCCTGCCACTGATCAAGGGGCACCCTGCCCGTGTGGATGGCGTGGTCGTGGCTCCCAGCTCCTCGGGGATGCAACCTTCCCTGCCTCACAGGTCTCCGGGTGTTGGAAATGCAGGCTGTCTGGTCTCCTGTGGCACAGGGGATGCTGATGCCCTGGAAGAGAATTGCGCTGGTTACCCAACGGGACCACAGGGTGTGGGGAAGCAGGGGCCAGGGGAGCAGGTAGGCATGGAGCATATGCATCCCCACCTGAGCACTCAAGGTCAGGGGTGCCTTCTAAACCCCGGGACTTTAATGCTTTGTCTCACTGGAATTTCACAATGAATCTGCAGGGTAGCAAGCTTTGCCTCTGCCTTCCTCACCCCAACAGATGAAATGGACTCAGCTTGGGAGGACTCGGAACGAGGAAGAGATTTCATCAGGGCGACCACAGAATAAAACGTGGAAATAATTGTTTCACACATTTTCCATCAATATTTAACCAAAATTGTGTCATATTGAGCTTGATAATGAAATTTTTATTACTGGTTCTGACACCTTATATTCAAAAGGGAAAAGAAAACCAAGGAGATGAAGCCCTTGAAGTATAGCGGGGAAGCCAGGCCCAAGGCCTCTGCACGAAGGTCCTTTGCCAGCATTAGCGACACTGCTAAGTCCCTGGCAAAGGAGAGGTGTCAACTGGTGCCCCACGCCTGATGTAGAACAGGTGTCTGGGGTATTTTTACCTCTCACCTAATGTTCTTGGATGAAAGAGCTAAGTTGTTGTGGACAAAAATCTCTTGCTGAGAAACCAGAACATGAGAACAAAATTATGAGATTCACCAGGGGCCAAGACATTTAGTGAGACCAAAGAAGCATAAAATCTCATTAGGGGATGGGGGTTCTGGGCCTGATCCCCAGCACACACAAAACGAAAAACACCAGTGATCTTGTTAGTAAAATCTTTTATTTAGTATGTATTTTAAATGTAATGTAAAAAAATGTATAAGCCAGAAATGCTGACACTAAGAAGCAAAGAGAAACTAAGCTGAGAGACAGCGTTCATTTTAAAAAAATAAAAAATTAGGGCTGGGCATTTAGCTCAAGTGGTAGATTGCCTGCTTAGCAAGTGCAGGGCTCTGCGTTCAATACCCAGCACCACCTAGAAAAATAAAAAATTTGTTTTTTTATGCCCTCATCATAATTAAAAATATCCATCCCATTTCAGTTGCAAAAGGTAGAGAAACACAAGTCGAAGAGATGTCTGCTGATTTTAGTTGCTTCAATCGTAGCTCTTCACCTAGAGGGGACACACAGAATAGTTCAGAATTTTCTCAGTCTACTTTTTTTCTTTCTGATTCACTTTTATTTGCAGAATCATTTTAGATTCACAGGAAAGCAGCCCTGATAGTACGGAGTCCCCACACACCCTGCACCCGGTTTTCCCGTTGGTTAACAGCACGTGTTGCTATGGCAGATTTGTTGCCATGAATGAATCGTTATTGATTATTTTTGATCAAACCATACTTGCTTCCGTTTCCTGTTTCTACCTAATGTCCCTTTCTGTTCAGCACCCATCCAGGATGACACCCTATACTCTGTCTCAGCTGGCAATCACTGAGACTCACCCGGGTTGGGTGGTCCTGATGTCCGGGACACAGATTAGGGTGCTGCAGAACGTGCCTGGGGCGAGCGTCTGGGGTTGGGCGGTGTGGGGAGGAGACCATGGGGGCCAGGGCCTCTCACCCCTCACTCCAGAGGGCCAGCTACGTGGAGGATGTGGACTCATTAGGGATGCGGACTCTGCTGGGGGGCTGGTGGCTCCCTCCTCTTCAAGGGGCCCCTGTGCACCCCACCCTGGGAGGGAGGGGCGATTTCCTCTCCAATACTGGGGTCCTGTGTGGGCGATCATGCTCTTCTCCCAGACAGAAGCTCTCCTGCCACTTCTTTGCTGTCAGTACTATTTTCAAATGTCAATTTTTATTTTTCACTCGGTTCCTATGTCTTTTTTTTTTTTTTTTTTTTTGGCTGTACTGGGAATTGAACCCAGGGTCTTTCCACTGAGCTGCCTCCCCTGGCATTTTATATTTTTATTTTGCAATAGGGTCTTGCCCAGGCCAGGCTCAAACTTGCAATCCTCCTGCCTCAGCCTCCCTAAGTGCTGGGGTTACAGGTGTGTGGCACCACACCTGGCTTCAATCTATTTTTTTCTTTTCTCTTTTCACTTCCTTTCCCCTTTCCCTGCCCTCTCTCCCTCCTTCCTTCCTTCCTTCTCTTTCTTTCATTTGTGGTACTAGGGTTTGAACCCAGGGTCTTCACGCTGAGCTACATACTGAGCCCATTTTTACTTTCAGACAGGGTCTCACTAAACTGCTAAATTGCCCAGGCTGCCTCAGCCTCCCCAAGTGCTGGGATTATAGATGTGTGTCACACCTCCCTCCTCACAGTGCCCAGGAAGTCTCAATCTATTTAAACATAAATCATTTATTACTCTTTGTTCCTTCTCTTGGTCTTCTCATGGCAGATGTTTTCCTGTGTAGTTTTGTCGTGGTAAATAATGTAGGGCACTGAGATACGTTACTTCAAACCAGTTTAGAGATTCAGTGAGGCAGTTTCCGGCGCCAGGCCGGGCCCTACTCTGTCCTTCCCCATCCTCTGTGTTGAACAGCACGCAGCGCTGTGGCTGGACACCGTCGCTGTGACCGCCCGCTGGGCGTCCCTTGCCTCCAGCTGCCCAAAGCCTTAGCATGGCGTTCATGACATTGCAGCCACGGCATCAGTCCATTTAAAGAAATCGTCGTCTCACTGTTTTCCTACTTTATGGTATGTCTCAGTCAGGAGAACCTAAGCTCACTGAAACATTTTTCCTTTGCTCTCTGCAGTCACATTGGTGTTGCTGATTAGAAACAACTGTTCCCTTTGTATTATGGTGGCACATGCCTGTAATCCCAGCACTCAGGCAGCTGAGGCAGGAGGATCACTGAGAGTTCAAGGCCAGCCCGGGCTACATAGTGAGACCCTGTCTCAAAAAACAAAAAACAAAACGAAACAGTTCAACCCCACGTGTGCCAGAAATCCTCTGTGACACCGGGCCATGTCAGCCCTGTCTGCCCTGCTGTGGCCCTTGAAGCTGCCCCTTGAGGAGGCAGTACTGTCCCCCTCTGCATTTCTGGGGTTCAGCCCTCTGGGGGCCAGGATATAAGAGCGCGAGGTCAGGGCTCTTCCCGTGGACCCCATCCTGCGTCCTGTGTCCTGCGGGGGCTGGGTCTTGTCCCCCTCTGGGGCGGCGTCAGCCCGGCAGCCCCCTGCACCACACAGCTCTCTGTGGGGTGCAGGTAGATGTGCCCCACTCGGGGGTACCGCAGCCCAGCGTGCTGCCTGCCACCGCCTCCCACACCGTCCGCTGCCCTGTGCGGTGCTTCTTGTTCTGCGCAGGTAGCACCCTTTCTGGCCGCATGCCTGACACTCTGCATCTCAAGCGGGGCCTGTCTGTCCCTCTTTCTCAGTACAAAGCCTGCAATGACAGGGATGAGTGGATTTCTGTCCCCACAACACCTGGCAGTATCTCACACTTGGTACATTGTTTGCTAAGTAAATACACATTTTTACACCTCTCCCAGGAGGCTCTCCTTTGTCAACCTGAACAGAGTCCAAATTCCCTTCAGACAGGAAGTACGGGAAAAATTAATGTTTTCTTCCCCTCCTCCAGAGACAGTCCCTAGATAAATGACAAATTCATGCTGTGTTCCGCCTAACAACATCCTCAATAGCTAATCCTAAGAAAACTGAGCTGAAAATGACTTGGTTGAATTTCAGATGGTGAAATTCTACATAACATTCCCAAATATTCTGAATTCTGTATCCACCCCTTTCAAAGGTACCTTCTCTAAAAGGACTTTTTATCATATTTATTACTGTTATTTCAGTTTTGGAGCATCTATACATTTATTGATAAATTTATATGGTCTGACAAGGTATGCCATTCATTTATTAGAAATATATTATCTGTATTGGTGCTCGTAGACACCTGTATCAAGTCCTGTGCGTGTGGCTCTTATGCAACTGAGTATGGCAAGGTCCCCTAGTTGGGCAGATCGAGCTACACAGGTATAGAAATAAAATCCTGTATTTTAGATGCAAGCATATTTACATGATTATGTGCATGTTTCTAGTTGTTCCACCAGTAAATATATTTACGTGTGTCTAAATGTGGAACTACTTATCAAGAGGAGGCCTGGAGGTCTCAGTCTGGCCACAGTGCGCAGCTCTGAGACGATGCCCGTCCAGGACCTCTCTGGGTCACCTCGCCTCACTGCCATGATCAGTACAAACATCACAGATCCGCTACTCTACATTTACCAGTTTCTTTTGCAAGTCTCAGCAGGACATTCATTTTCTACTTTTGTATTTTTACATACTGTGGTATTTTGCAAGTGGTAAATGCTTCTTTAATAGACCAATGTAATTCTGAGTTCAGAAAATTCGCCATTCCCTTATTTACTGAAATACGTTTCAAAGGATAGAACTATCTCCTGTAAAGAAGAAATTAAAATCCATCGTATCCAGGCAGCCCTTTGGGAGGCTGGAGGAGTAACATGCAAGCCCTGAATTGTGTTTCCCAGCTCCGCAGACGGGTGCATCTGCGCCTGCTCACCATTGTCCTCAGAAGGCATTCATGGCTCTCCTCCTGTTGATGTCCCTCTTGATTTGGCAGAGAGAGCAGACGGGACAGCAGAGGGTCACCATGTAGTCATCACAGATAGAGCCCTGTTTGAACACACGAGAGCGACAAGAATGTAAAATGCGCCCATTTGGAACGATTTTCAGGCGAAAGCCACCATGGCTGGGATTCGGTTTGGGTGAATGCATTCAGGGACACATTAACTGGGTTCCGAGAATCAGAGATAACCTCCAACCAAGGCACTAGGGGGAGGGTGGAATAAAGAGCTGCAGGAGGCCGAATCTCAGAACTCTTCCCTCCCCCGGCCCCTCTGCCCCTCTGGAAGCCACCACTTCTGGCAGGCAGGGAGGATGTCAGGAGGTGTCAGGTTCCTCGGCTGTTTTGCTTCCTGCCCCACGTCACACCAGCTGCTTTCTAGTCCCCCGAAAGATGAACAATTTAGGATGTCTAGTGTGTTGTATGCACCTGGACGAGTTCAGGACTAAATGGAGGGAAATGACTAATGAAAAAAATATTTATTTATTGTTTTGTTTTTTTGAGACAGGGTCTCACTTTGTAGTGCAGGCTGACCTTGAACTCACTATGTAACCCAGGCTGGCCTCAAACTTGCGGTGATCCTCCTGCCTCAGCCTCCCGAGTGCTGGGATTACAGGGATGCAACACCATGCCCAGCCAACAATAGTTACTAATACCAAGAAAAACTGAATTTAGCCAGGAAAACAATCATGTTCACAACATGACTCAACTCTAAAGCTAAATGAAGTATAAAGGCAGAGTGTGGAATTAACCAAAGTCACACCAACTGCATGGGACTGAATGGGGCTGGGAGAGGGTGTAGTTGGGGTGGGGAGGAAACAGAGCTAAATTCTCATCTTCTGTGGTGGGAGGTAAATAAACAGTACCCCAAATCCAGAGGTCAAGGAGCAGCAATAAACCGGGCATGGGAGTGTAGGTCTGGAATCTCAGCACTTAGGAGGCTGAGGCAGGAGGATCACCACAAGTTTGAAGCCAGCTCAGGCTACATAGTGAGTTCAGGGCCAGCTTGAACTACATAATGAGACCCTATCTCAAAAAAAAAAAAAAAAAAAAGTTTCAGG
>PVJO010019020.1:0-16643 GCA_004026905.1 Hystrix cristata | reverse complement strand
AAAAATCAGTTTGGGGAAGGAGAAGTAGTAGATAGAAATTTAAAGTCTACACTTTTTCTTAACAAACCTTGCAAAATTCGATCATTTAAAAATAATTTGCTTCAGGGCTTTGATAAATGAAAGCTGCATTAGAAAAACAGGAAGTGGCGGCATTTAATAAGCCCGAGATGTCAAAGGGTTTGGGAGGAATAGAAAGCAGCTGGTACGACAGACAGTGGAGCAGGAAGCAAAACAGAGCGAGGAACCTGAAACCTAAAGCGGGTTAGGGCCGGACAGGCAGAGTTTGGGAGAAGGGGGAGAGGGGGGAGGGGAAGGGGGGAGGGGAAGGGGAGTGGAAAAGGAGGGGAGGGGGAGGGGAAGTGAGAGGGACAGAATTTGTGGATTCTTGTTGAATGGATCTTTCCTGGTGCTTTTTCTTCCTTTCAGATATGTCACTAGTTATTTTTTATCTGATTCATGATTACCCTTAAATTTTTACCCCCAATTTATATCTCTACCAATGTCAAATAAAATAGGCTCTTTAAAATACTTTTATTTCTTCTTTTCAATTTTCCACATTTTATTAAAACTAGCTAAAGTTGTCATTTCAGATGTCTGTTAATTTTTCAAAGCCTGAAGGAGCATTTAAAAAACTCTACTAGGCCTTTAAAATCTTGATAATGTTCATATTAAAAATACCATAAGCCGGGGATAGTGGAGCACACCTGTAGTTCCAGCACTCAGGAGGCTGAGGCAGGAGAATCACTGTGAGTTCAAGGCCAGCCTGAACTGCATAGTGAGACCCTGTCTCAAACAACAAACAAACAAACAAACAAACAAAATAAGGAGTCCACATAGATCAATATGGGATGAAACAATAAACAATATATTTAACTTTATATATCTACATATATATGGAATATATATAATTAATTGACAGGAAATATGAAAATATAAACTTTCTGAAAGTTTTTTTCTTTCTTTATTTGAGATATTAGGGACTGAAACTAAAGCCTTTGTGCTGAACTACATCTCAGTTCTTTTTTTCTTCTATTTTTTAAATTTTTAAAAATTTTTAGACAAGACCTCACTAAATTGCTAAGTTGCCCAGGCTGAGCTTGAACTTGTGATCCTCCTGCCTCAGCCTCCCAGAGTGCTGGAATTGACTTGTGAAAATTAAACTAAAACAACAATGAAATATCTTTTTTGCTTCTCTGGCAAAACTAAAAAATATACTTTTTGGGGGTGCTGGGGATCAAAGTGAACAATATTAGTAAATTTATATAAATGCTAATATAATTGAATAGAAGGTTTTTGGGAGAAATTTGGTAGTATTTTTCAGAATATGTATACCTTGTGATCTAGGGTACTAGGCCACAAAAAAATATCAGTGCAGATGTGTAATTCTATATGTGAGCTATTTAACACAACATTGTTTAACCTTTTATCGATAAAGAAATGATTAAATTTATAGGTTGAAGTACTATGTAGTCATTAGAAAGAATTAGTATACTGACATGAAAGGGGGTCCACCATAAATTTAAGTGGAAAAAGTTATAGCATAGCATGTGCCCATTTGTATTTTTGAGCCCAGTTTAAAAAATAAAAACAAAAGAGCTTCCCAAATCCAAAACCTTATAGTTATATTTACCTCTAATTTTTATTTCCATGAGGTATAGATATAGAAAAACTCCACAGGTTGGGGATTTAGCTCAGTGGTAGAGCGCTTTCCTACTAAACGTGAGGCCCTGAGTTTGATCCCCAGCACCCAAAAAAACCAAGAACAGAAAAACTCCAAATGAGGGTGTACCTCAAATTATTAATAGAGTTTATCACTAGGTAGTAGAATTGGGTAAAAGAGGCTATCAATTGGGTATCAATTTTCACTTTTTCTTTACATACTTCGGTGTTTGGATTTGTCATACAGTGAAGTGTATCATGTATTTTCATAACTAAAGAATAAATTTTAAGTGAAAAGTAAAATAATTTCAGTAAAACAAGTTTCCAAAAGTGTTTTTTTGCATATTCCCTCATTTCCTGTGATGGTTAATTTTATGTGCCGACTTGGCTAGGTACCCCGATATTTGATCCAACATTAGCGTGTCAGTGTCTTAAAGATGTGTTCTGGGTGAGATTAACATTTAACTCAATAGACTCTGAGTAAAGCAGGTGGCCCTCCATAATGTGGGAGGCAGGTGAAGACCTTGACAGAATTAAAAAAACAAAGAGCGATCTCCCGTGCAAGAAGTTCTTTCCAGCCACCTGTATCCTTGAGCCGTGACTGTCCCCGGGTCTCTGGTCTGCTGGCTACTCTGCAGGGTTCAGACTTGAAGCCTCCAAACTGTGTGACCTGATGCCTTCAGATAACTCTCCCTCTCACATGCATACATACATGCACACACACACACACAGAGCCTCAGGTGCACGCACACGCACACGCATCGCTCATGCCCGGCTGTCTCTGTGGAGCCCGGCCACACTCCGGTGGCAGGTGCAGTGGCAGGGTGCGGGCATGGCCCTCGAATCACACTCCCACCTCCTAACACTCTCGATTCCCCTTCTGCGGACCTGCCTCCTGGGATGGGACCAGGCCTAGGCGAGGTAACAGAGCCAGACACAGCATCCTTTCCCGACGCGGTCGCCGCTCCCAGTCCCATCCATCTGTGCCGTAGGCAGCCCCAGGTGCCCGGAGCGACTGGGGGCTGCACACAGAGGGGCGAGGGCGAGACTCACGGGGATGCCGTATCGGGTCCGGTAGAGGGTCCTCATCGCCACAGTCGTTCCGCACAAACAGCACTCGTTCATGTCGGCCGCGACTTGACACCCAAGACACATGAAACAGAACATGCCGCAGAGACCTGAATGCGCAGAAGCAGGAACACAAGTTACTGCTCTGCTCCCAGCAAGGCTGAAGTCAGGCTACCCCCAGGACAGGCCACCCTCATCCTGGGGTCCTTGTCACCCACCCGGCCACCAAGCCATCTGCACTATTTCTCAAACCACGGTGTCAGGAGGCCCCGAGCCTTAGGAAGCACATGCTCTTCACAGCGGAGCCTCCACTGTTCATCTCTTCCACGACCCCTGAGCCTGGCCGTGTCCCAGACATCAACCCTGGCCGGGGCTCAAGGGCACAAAACAGGACAAGGACTCCAGGGAGCCTGCTTAGATGTCCAGGGTCACCCACGGAGGTGGAGGCCATCAACCCCGAGGCCAGTAGGGTCTGGAAGGTGGATGGAGAGGAGGATAGCCCCACAGGGTCACTTGGCACAGCGTCAAGAAGGCTGGGTTCCCCCGCTGTGGCTGGAGCTGCACACGGGACTGGGGTGAGGCTGGGTGGTGGGGGGAACTGTGAGCCTTCAGACTCTGTCACAAAGGGCGATGTGCACAGAGTTACATCCATGAACATCCCCTGTGGAAGCAATCAGGTTGGGACAGGAACTTACATATTCATTAACTGGGTAATAAGACTAGGGGTGGGAAAGTAAATGTTTATCTGCGGAGAATTTTACTACAGTAATTTTAATTATCATTTCAACTGGCAGATGTTGAACTAATGTCCTAAGATGGGAAAGGTACGCGCCCAGTATCTACTAAGACAACGAGAGGACCGACACACCCGGTGTTCCATTCCCTGGTCATTTCTCCATCTTCTGCGTTTTGATGTAATTATTAACTTGATTCAGTCCAAAGTTCCATTTCACTGGTGAGTGAAAGGCTGATGTATTTTCTTTCCTTGTCTAAGAATGCTAGGTGGACAGATTTGGGAGCAGAGGTTTTGTGGGTGGGCTGGAGTTTTGGTTAGTGTTGCCATCAAAGCACCTTGGTCCCCTGTTACCCGTGTCCCGCTTCCAAACTTCCTTCCTCAAGCTCGGAAACCTCAGTGACTCCACTTAGAGACCCTCTAAAGAGAGACAAGAAAAGCCAAGTCAGAGGTCTCTTTCCCCATGACAGCCAGCTGCCCTCACGATTCTTCATTCTTAGGTAGGAAACCTGTGTGTATAAACTAAAGTACTTCTTCCCTGAGCTCATGCAGAAAGTGGGGGAACATTCCAATGTGTACCAGACCTATAAGCAGTGAGTTTAATGTATGTGTGACCAAGGACAGTCTTTTGTAAAAATTCCAGTTAAGGGGTGGGGATTCAGCTCAGTGGTAGAGCGCTTGCCTAGCAAGCGCAAGGCCCTGAGTTCCATCCCCAGGACCCCCCTCCAAAAAAATCCAGTCGAACTATCTCTTGCATTATATCGCTTCTCGGCCTTTTGTCTAGGACCAAGTGTATTTCTTACATTAATGTATTATCATGTGGCTAGAGCTGTTTGTTCTTAGAAGCAGGGAGCTCTCACACAGTTATCTCAACTCTGGCACACTAGATGTGCGACTGTCCTGCAGCAGCTGGAGTGGCTTAGCGTGTGGTCAGCACGTGTCCCCTGATGTGAGGCCCGCATGCTGATGGAGGGCCTGGGCTGCAGAGGGAGGGAAGGATCGGCACCCCGGGCCCTCCCGGGCTTCTCCCACACTCACACACTCCACAGTCGCTGAAGCAGTCACACATGCCCGTCTGCCAGTTGGAGTTCTGGGGTGCACGGGCAAATCCGGGTTGAGTCACAACCACCACGGGCGCCTGGTTCTGCATTGTGAATGCAGAATCTTAAAAGCTGTGGTCTGGAAAGGAAAGAGTTGCATTAGTGGCCCACGGTGGCTCGGGAAGAGCCAGGTTTTGAGGCACACTGCCTCGCTGCCCCGGGGTGATTCAGATGCAGCTGCTTGTTACTCTTTGAGGAGTATATTTTCATCTCCCTCCCTCAGTGGATGGAGGCCCCTGGGGTTGCTTCTCCTGGGGTCAGGTTATTCCTGTGCTATTTACAGACAGGGAGCTGGTACCTAGGCAACAGGGAAGCAAATGACTGACTTGTGAGAATGGCTGGTGGCAGTGGAGTGTGGAAAGCAGCTCTAAAAGTTCGCCATCCTGCACACACGCACCCTCCCTCTCTTTCTCCTTTATGGGGCTCCTTCTTGGTTTTGGACTCATTTCCTATTGGCCATCCTCTCCAGTCTCCCTGCATCCAGGCTGGCTCACAGGTTCAAATCGACTGGGAGTCGGATCCTGTAGCTGCTTCTCACAGCTGGCTTGGCACACCTTTGAGATGTAGTAGAAGCCAGTCCTGACAGTGAGTTCCAGCAAAGTTTCCATCAAGGTGGCTTCTTTTCTTCTCTCTTTTTTTTTTCCTGCAGAGTGTGTGTGTGTGTGGGAAAAGCCCGGGAGGGCCTGGAGTGCCTGGGGGTCTCTAAGTATCCCAGGCAAACCTCAAACTTGCAATCCTCCTGCCTCAGCCTCCCCAGGAGCTGGGATTGCAGGTGTGCACCACAACTGGCTATGAAATGGATTTTGTCCTGTTACTCCTGATTTCTCTCCCTTGAGAGAGGCAGTGTGGGATCAGAAGACATGAACAAGATCTGGGTGAGAATATCTTTGCTCGATTCCTGGTTTCTGAGCCTGCGCCCCAGCCAGTGATGTCATTTAGTCCCATGATAAATCTGTAAATGGGATGGTTTCTGGCCTGCCCACCTGATTCACGCATTGGGAATGTTAAATGAGATAAACGAGTTTAATGAACAGTAACAGATCAAGCAAATATGAAGGAAGTGGCCGTAATGAGCAGAAGCATAGCTTGGACATGTCTTCTGCTGATTTGCACAGACATGTGTAGGCAATGCTATCAGCAAACGGTCACTAAGGTTCCACACTGCGTCAGGCTCTGTGGTCAGCCTACACTGTCTGTTTCACCTACACAACAGTCCTGCAAAGTGGAAATTACTATCTTTTGTTTTGCTTTGTTTTGTTTGAGACAGGGTCTTGCTACGTAGTTCAGGTTGGTCTTGAAATTATTGGTTTTTGTTTTGTTTTGGTTTTTTGAGACAGGGTCTCATTATGCAGCCCAGGCTGGCCTCGAGTTTGGTGTAACCCTCTTGCCTCAGCCTCCTGAGTGCTGGGAGTATAGGCCAGCGCCACCACACCCAGTTTGAAATGATTGTTTTTTAAACTGCAAAATCTGTGTTTTATTTTCTCAGTTAAATCTGGCAGCCAGATGTGATGTCTGGAGGATAGAACCTTCTCTTATTGTTTCTGTAGTACCAAGTTTGGTTTCAGACTCATGGCAGTCGTCTTGATGAAGGAAGCAATTAGGGCGTACTTGACAACATATGCCATCCGAGCAACTAGATGGATATGTTGTCATTTAAGAATTTAGCACATGGGGCTGGGGATTTAGCTCAGTGGCTAGAGTGCCTGCCTTGCAAGCACAAGGCCCTGAGTTCGATCCCTGGCACCACAAAAAAAAAAAAAAAAAAAAAGAATTTAGCACATGGTTGGAAAAACATTAAATTTTTTTTTTGTTTTTTTTTTTTAAGACAGGGTCTCACTATGTCGTTCAGGCTGGCCTTGAACTTGCAGCAATCTCCTGCCTCAGCCTCCCAAGTTCTGCAATTACAGGCACCATGCCCAGCTAAAACACACTAAAATTACAAATATAGTGCCTCTAGATAGTCGGCAGTGTGATTATACCGTTTGCTCTAGTATTTTCCCACGTAGAGAAAGCAGTTTTAAAAATAGGCAAATTAGCCAGATGTGGTGCACACTTGTAATCCCAGCAATCAGAGGCTGAGGCAGGTAGATCACTGGAAGTCTGAGGGCAGCCTGGATTACAAAGAGAGACCCTGTCTAAACCCCCCATGTCCCCCAAAAGACACATTGCTTCCATTTTTTCCTATTATTTTGCACTTTTTCTATTTCTTGAATACACTGGTTCCTCGCTAGATCTCATGAGGTGGCAACAGCTGCTAGCTTGGTGTCCTCCCGAGCAAGAAGAGGGCAGCAAGGGAAGCCAGAGCAGTCTCAGAGGCCAGGCACCATCTAGCAGTCCCGCCACATGGCTGCAAGCGTGCATAGCAGAGACACTTCAGGGCACTTGGTGGCCCAGCTGCAGCACGGCCCCTCTGAGGGTTGCACCTGTGCACGGGTGCTCCACGGACAGCAGTGCACAGCTGCGGGTGAGGGCTGCTCAGCTAGTCGGGAGGGCGGGCAGCTTGGCTTCATTTTTCTGACACAGAAAGGAGAGGCCCAAAGCGTTCTCTTAGATGTCTGTGTCTGGACTATCATCACTATCGGCAGACGGCTCTAAGGTGTTTATTGTCCTGTTATGGAGCAGAGCATGCGATGTTTTTTAGGACTTAGCTAAATGGTAACTATATAAATTATACAATGGAATGGTGGTTATAATAAAAAGTACAAAAGTTGATATATTTAGAAGAAAACACTGCCAGGCCTGGGGACACACACCTATGATTCCAGCACTTGGGAGGCTGAGGCAGGAGGACTGCCTTGAGTTTGAGGTCAGCTCGGGCTACATAGTGAGTTCAAGGCCGGCCTGAACTACATAGCGAGGCCCTACCTCAAAAACAAAACAAAACAAAACAAAGAAAACACTAAAATGAGAGAGATTAAAAGTCGCAAGATTAAGAAAATGGTGAGAAGGCAGAAACAGATAATTTACAAGAGAAGAAATGAAGCTGGCATGGAGGTGCACACTGTAATCCCAGCACTTTGGAAGGCTGAGGCAGGAAGATTGCAAGTTTGAGTCCTGCCTGGGTAACTTAGTGAGATTCAGTCTTAAAAATTAAAAATAAAAAGGGGCTGTGGTTGTGGCTCAGTGAAAAAGTCCTGGACTCAATTCCCAGTACAAAACAAAAAAACAACCAAACCCAAACAAACAAACCCTTTGAGGAATATAATTGTTCTGTGCTGCAAACATGTACCAATAAAAATTAAAAATAATATAAAGTAAAAAAGAAAAAAGGGAAAAAAAGAAAAAAAAAGCTTAAACAAATGAAAAAGGGTTGGGGATTTAGCTCAGTGGTGGAACGCCCGAGTTCGATCCCCAGCACACACACATCCTCAAAAAGAAAGAAAGAAGAGTGCTGGAGCTGTGGCCCATGCTTGCACCCCCAGCACTTGGGAGGCTGAAGCAGGAGGGTTACTGTGAGTTTGAGGCTGGTCTGGGCTCCACAGTGAGTTCAAAGCCAGCCTAAACTATATAATGAGACTCTGTCTCTAAAAACCAAAAAGATGCCTAAACTCACCTCACTCGAAACTAAGGAAATGCAAATTCAACACTTGTTGGGCACAAATGGAAAAGTCTAGAATAGAGTTCCTAACATATGGAAAAGAGGCTTATTTCCAGACAAGAAATATAAACACCTTCAAAATGACAGGAAAGTTGAAGATTTTCAGGAGAACATGGCTTATCGGCCACCTGATTTTGCCCGTCCCAGGTACTGGCCTTGAGGACAACCTCTGTCCTCCTGGTCTGACGGCAGATCTGGTGCGCCCCAGAGAAGACTGGCACTGTGCCCGCGGGGCAGAGATGCCAGGACCAGGACAGCCAGGCCCTGGGGCACTGCCCTGTCTGAGCTAACAGCAGTCAGGCTCAGGCAGCAGAGTCTCTGGGTTTGGGGGTGCTGGGTGGCTGAACGCGTGGATACCAGGAAGGCGCGGGGCTCTGTGCCCCTCACCCACACCTTGCCCTCCATAACCAGCCTGCAAGTGTCAAGTGCTGCCCGGCCCAGTGTAGCCATGCTAGCACGTGAACCGAACCCCAGGGAGAGGCTGTGGGAAGCCCAAGTCACCATGGTGCGGCTGAGGGAGGTGTCCTGGGCACAGAGCCCACCCTGTGGGTCCAGCTGCATAGCATCTGAGGCCACTGGAGGTGTGGGCTGCAGAGCTGCCTGGTGCCCTCGCTGTGTGAAGTCACACAGCCTTAAGGGACCTCAAGTCTCTGTGTGACAGTTTGTTTTTCTAACACACAGAAGCCAAAATTAGTAGTCTTTGAAAGTGCAAGATGAGAAACAAGATATTCACATGGTCTCGGTATCCCTGGACAAGATGACACGGAGAAACCCACAAAAGCTTGACCAAGTGATCGAAGCTAGCATGGCCAGTAAAGAGACACAGTAATGTCATGTGCCCCCCGGGACCGACGGACACAGCACCACTTCCATGCTATCCCTGTGGAAAGTCAGAGTGACATGGTAACAGGCTCAGCTGAAGGCCGACGACAGCCACTCGTCAAAGTGCTTCCAAGGCCTCCCATGAGGAAGCCAGGTGCAGACAGAGGAGGCCTGCAGGTGAGGGACACAAGGAGAGGTGGGCCACGTCACTGCGGTATCTAGACTGACCCCTGGGCAGACGAGGGGCTGCGGTGTCGTACAGAGTTCGGAGTCTGGCTGGGGACCTCAGGGGTAGCAGGCGCCTTGCGGCTGTCTGTGTTGAACAGCAGAATCTATTACTTATTTTTTCTTCTTCTTAGTACCAAAGATTGAACCCAGGACCTGGCGCTTGCCTGGCAGCCCCTGCCCTGCCCTGATAGCTACCCACAGTCCTGACTAATCCAGGTGCCCCTCAGAGATGCATGGAGTCAGAGGCCACAGCAGGGAGCCGGTGTCTGTGCCAGGAGAGGGCCGGCAGCTGGGACCCTCAGTGCCCGGCGAGAGGGTGTCACAGAGCCCCTGGGATTCAGGGTTTTGGTGAATGACTTAGGGGAAGAGGGTCCAGGGGAGGAGGTGCTGTGGGTTGTGGGCTGCTGTGGGCTTCCTCCTACCAGCTGGAAGGGGGAGCTGCCCCACCATAGCTGCGGCTTGCACAGTGCTGAGGCTCAGCAGGCTTCAAACACCACCATGTGCGGTGCTGACCCCGAAGTAGCAGCTGAGCCTTATCTAAGGTGCTCTGGGCGTTTGTTTCTGCATGAGAGGAGGTGCCAGCACTTCAGCAAGGAGGCGCCAGACCAGCACCAGAGCCAGGCTGATGCCCCAGAGCCACCCTCTGGTCACGGGTGGGGCAGTGGTCAAACCAGAATGAGCCCTGTGGCTGAGTGAGTCATAGACTGTGTCCCTTGACACAGAGGTGTGAATGGGTGGGATGGGCAGACTTCCTGGGCCTCCAGGCATCCGAGCATCCGTGCTCCTGTCACCTGTGTGTCACCTCCCGCTAGATCCCACTGTAAAGCCTGTGGGTTCACAGGGCAGCCAGGGCGAGCCTAGAGAGGCTGTCCAGGGGCCTGCACCCTCAGGGTGCGGCGCTGGGGTGCAGGAAGAGGCAGGGACCAGCGTCACCAGTGGGTTGGCTGCGTCACCGGTGTCTGTAAGTTCACATTTTCAGAGCCAGCATTGGTGACTCATGCCTGTAATCCCAGCACAATACCACAATGGGAGGCCGAGAGGTAGGAGGATCACAAGTTTGAACCCAACCCAGGCAATTTACTGTGACCCTCTCTAAAAAAAGAAAAAAAGGGGGGTGGGATGTGGCTCAGTATGAGGGCCCTGGGTTTATCCCCAGTCACACACACACACACACACACACACACACACACACACACACACACAGGCATTCAGCAGATGGCGCAGGTTCAGCTAGCAGCTAGGCAGGCAAGGGAAGACATTGTCTCCAGGTCTGAAGTCCGGGGCACCTGTGCCCTTGACATGCCCACCCCGCCGGACAAGTGGAGTGCCCAGCACTCCCCGGCACCCAGCACCAGCAGGGAGGATGCTTCAATGAGTCGATTTCCTTGCTACCCCTTTCGAACTGTGAGCCCAGAGGGGTCTGGGCTGCATTACTGCCAAGAGGTTGGAGGCCTTCGCAGGCGCCTGCCCCTGCGAGGGGCCTCGGACACCGAGGCCAGTGGGGTCCGCTCTCTGCCACCTGTAGTACCTGGTGGACACAGCTCGGCAGGGGCAAGGCCGGGCCCCAGACCCCCAGACCTCCACATGCCCAGCGCAGGTAAGGGAGCGAAACCTCATTTGGGGCTACAGCTTCCCACCACTTTTTTTTTGTATTGCATTCTAATAATTAAATGCCAGAAAAAGTACTATACAAAAGGCTGATGCTGGCTGGTCGTCTTGGGTGACTGGCTGGTAGATGTTTTCCACTGTATAACATGCAGGGTAGGGTGGACTCAGTGTAGAGCTCTGGCCTGAATCCAGCCCTCCCCCGCCTCACCACACCCCCACACTTAGCATTTATTTCTATTATAATCAAAACAAAAACTACCCTTTCAAAATCAAAAAGCAAATCCAGTGACTAAAAATAAGTTTGACATGTTCACACCAGCGCTTCTACGGCTGTGTTCCCCCAGGCCCTGGCTGGAGTTGGGCACACAAAAGGGAACTGGGCTGACGGTGGGTGATGGCCTTTCCCTGGCCTCTTTCACAGGAAAAGCGTGTTCCTGTAACTTCATTTACAGGAAGCCCGCACTGAGGTTTTGCTCTAACAGTCATCTGCAGATTTCTCCGTTTTTTTTTTTTTTTTTTTTTGGTGGTGCCAGGGATCGAACTCAGGCCCTTGTGCTTACAAGGCAAGCACTCTAATCACTGAGCTAAATCCCCAGCCATCTGCAGATTTCTAAACGAGAACTGGCCCTCAGTGGCCTAACTGTCCTCTCCCTCACCCGCCTGTCCTCCTGGCTCCTGACACTCTGGCTCTCGGAGTCACTGGCTGCTGTCAGGCTTCACAGCAATGTCTGGGGATGCCACCTTCTCCAGGTGCCTTCGAGGCCCAACCGGACCATCTCTGCTGGTCCAGTTATCGCTTCTGGTTTGTGTGCAAGAAAGTGTGTTTCCTCCGAGTAGTGTCCTAAGCAGGCTCAGCCAAACAGTGAAAATTGGTGGTTTCTGTTTTTTCCCTACTGTTAATTTCTTTGGAACGTGGGAAACTGGGGACCGAGGAACCGCAGCGCGCTGTGCACAGTGCACCCCGGGAGCTTGTAGGCTGCCGGCAGTCCCCTCCATCGAAGGTCCTCAGCAGGAGGCTGCCCCCAGCCCTGCCCAGGACAGCGGGCTGGAGGGACCTAGCATCTAGCACTGCCATTTGTAACCATCAGCATATTCTGAAAATGGCCTTTAACTGCTCACTAGAGATTTCTTCCTGGAAGGAAATCCCTCCTGGGTGGTTCTAGATCCCAGAGGAGGGGCTGCAGGTGTGGTACAGCGGTAAAGTGCGTGCCTGCCATACCCAAGGCCCTGGATTTGAACTCCAGAGCCGCAAAAATTTAAAAGATTTAAAAAAAGAAAGAAAAAGCAAAACCCCGCGAGGAGGAAGCAAAAGGTTCACTCAACACACTGGTGCTGCCCCAGACCACTCCAAAATTCTATGTGTCTTTCAAATTGCAACAAAATACCAAACAGACACAAATGCAAAATATTTCCAGCCACTGCAGCTGCCTGTGCTCCAAACACTGAGTATCCAACAGCCTTCAGTCTCTCAAGGTAACAGGTCAACAGGAAGTGGAGGGGAAAACAACTTTCCGGACCCGTCGTCGGTGCCTGTCACCTGGGCTCAGTGTCTCACCAAGCTCATTGCTGTTCACTGGTATCCGAGGCAGATTCCTGGACTAAATCAGCAGTTGTGGAGGTGGGGTGGCTGGGGCTGGGCATCTGTAAGCAGAAGCTGCAGGAGGCTGCTCTGGGGAAAGGTGACAACAGGGGCCCCTTGGCGTGGACCTAGCGTGGGGAACATGTGGAGGCCTGGTGTGGGTAGAAAAGGCTCCCCTTTCTCTAGACAGATGCGACCCAGAGGGCACCCTGCCCATGGCGGGCCACTCTGCTGAAGGAGAAGCTGGGGGAGCCCCTCCACAAAAGGGAAAGGGAGCCAGGAGGAAATGAGTGTGGCCTGACTGCCAGCTCTGCCAAGGGCCAGGCACTTTCTCCCACAGCTCGGGGCCTGGGGTGGTCTCAGTGCCAGGGTCTGGCCCACAGTTTGAGTCTCAGTCCTACCCACAAATCTCAGACTCAGCCTCATACCTGGCTCCTGCCTGGATACCACCCTCATGAAAAGAGCCCACAGTTTTAATAAAGTTAATATTATTAATGTACTATATTGCATTAACCACCCTGATAGCAACAAGTATTACTAATATACTATATTGCATTAATCATTTTGATATTAAGTATTACTAATACCAGTTTACCCAGATGCTAGATATATATGCATTACTTAGATTTTCTCTCTCCCGCGTGCTGATGTTAGATTTCACTTTTTTGCTTTGACTGAAACATTTCCAGCACATAATCTCTTAAATTGTAAACTACCAGGTGTGAGCTCTGAGGGGAGCTCCGTACAGATCAGCACCAGAATTTAATTCTGATTCTAGTCTCTTTTTCTTACTTTCACAGTGAGAATTCAGGGAGTCTTACAATTCATTAGCTAAAGCTACAAAAGTACCATGTCTTGTTGCTAGATATTTTAAATGGATAAAATGAAATATTTTCAAACCACAGAGAAATTAGACCGGCATGCATAAACATGGATCTGTCTTGAGATAAAAAGCAAAATCACTGCTCAAGTTAGCGAACACAAGATGTATATGTGTTTTGTTAAAGCAGCATCCGAGGAGGATTTGGGGCTGAGATCTCAACTTGCTCTGAAGAGCCCGGCACGTTTCACAACGCTCACCACATACTTGTTGAATTTGGTTAAATTTAAAAGCAGGTAAGGCACACATGTTTAAATACTGCAGAGTTTCTCTGGTGTGAGAAACTGAAGTGTAAATAAAGACTAAAATGTATTATATTGGGAAAGGGAAGAAAATGTCCAAATGGGAAGGGGAACAAGGGAGGAGGAAAGAAACAGAGGGACAGGAGAAATAAGAAATGGAAGGAAAAAATGGAAACAAGCTTTTGTAAATGGGGAAGGAGGAGGGGAATGGGAAAAAAAGAAGCAACAAGGTATATCATGTACAGGTACAAATCCCCAATGATGAATGTTATCAATATGTACATCTAAAATGTACTATTAAAATAAAATTTAAAAAAAGGAAAAAAAAAATAAAAGCAGGTAAGAAAACACTGGCCTGAACCTCATAATATGACACATTAGGAACAAAAGCAGGAAAATCAAGCCACTTTTAAAGAAAACATCTTCTAAGTGCTAAGAGCAGTTTTGAAAGAAGTTTTGGACCCGGGAGTACTCACGTCTGCAGAGTGGCTGCGCGAGGCGGGCGGAGGGCGAGTGCCCGCAGGAGTGCGGTGAGGTGCAGCAGGCACCCCGCTCCCGAGGGGCCCCGCGCTCTGATTGGCCGGCCGGCCGGGGGCGGGGCCGCTCCCGGACCCCCGGGGGGGCGTGGTCCTCTAACTGAGATATGCACACCCCGCATCTTTCAGGAAGGACAAGATCTGATTGCCGGGTTTGATCGGTTTTGCGCGCTCTGAAGCACTTACTGATTTTTATACTTTGCTTTCCTCCTGTCCTACCACAAAGACTGCTATTTAAAAATGTGCTTATTTCTCCCTATGTTTTGATTGTGGAGCTCACAGGAAGCAGGGGGGAGCAAGCAGGCTGTGTGGGCGCCACACCTGAGCAACTTCGCTTTCTCTTTGTGCCGCTTTGGTTCCCTGACCCCGGCAGAACGCGTCCTGTGTGCGAGGCGTGGTTCTAAACGCTTTTTATTTGTGTCGTTTTGGGGAGAATTTTCCCACAATTCTGCAGGGTGGGACAGTCGTCATCACCCCATTTTCCTGACCAGGAAACTGAGGCTGAGAACTGTTAAGCGGCTGGTAGGGGACAGCGAGGACTGACTGGAGTCTGTGTCACAAACGCCGCAGGAGCTTCCCAGCTGACACCCTGGCTGTGGTGACAGGGAGGTGGCCTCTCGCTGCTGAAGGTTTCACAGAGGAGAAGAAGGCTGTTTGGACTCACCCCCACCCGCCAGACCCCAGATCGAGGCAGGCGCAGCCCTGGGCGCTGAGCCTTAACACAGTGAACTCTGAGTCCTGTTTCCCAGAAGCTGAGGCAGCGCGATAAGGAGGCGCTCTCTGGCTTTGGGTCAGGAAAGGATTTCAGGATGACCATTCTGCTTTTGGTTCCAGTTCTGCTTTCCTGACCTCTTTTGCCTGTAGAGCCCTCTCCTGCAGCATCGGAGCACACAGAATCACAAATAACGGCCGTGTTTTGAAATAAGTCATAATTTTGTCCTTTGGAGATTAAATGAGGAAGTCAGAAATTAAAATACAGAGACAGGCGTGGTGGCACATGTCTGTAATTCCAGCACTTGGGAGGCTGAGGCAAGAGGATTGCCAAGAGTTCCAGGCCAGCCTGGGCTACACAGTGAGTTCAAGACCAGCCTGGACTACAGGGTGAGACCCTGTCTCAAAAAACAGAAGGAAAAACCCAACTGTAATCAAGCATTTCAAAGGAGGAAATGCTAATAACATAATAATAGTAAGAAGAAGAGAGGTACAAAGAAACTGGACAGAACACACTGAAAACCACTGCAGTTTGGGTCTGAGCTGACAGGAGATGAAATCCTAGGTGACTAATTTGTTGGCTCTGTGACCTCTGAAAGCCAGCTCAAGGATCTGATCGATCTTTCCCCAAGGTGAAGGGATCAAGAGACGGAGGGAGGGTAGGGAAAGGTGAAGCAAAGACACGCATCAGCTCCACCCAGGAATGTGAGCACTGTGAACTGCAAACATGTACTGAAATAGGCTGGGGATTTAGCTCAGTGATTAGAGTGCTTGCCTTGCAAGCACAAGGCCCTGAGTTCAATCCCCGGCACCACCAAAAAAAAAAAAAAAAATTGGAAAAATAAGGCCCACCTGTCAAAGGTATTAAGAGGTCATTGATAATACTTGGCTTATTTTTTCTTTATGAAGGTTTCAACCCAACACTCATCGCACACTCACTGTCAGACCTGCCAAGCCCAGGTCATAGAGCCTCACATCCTGCAGCCTGGGGCTGACCTGAGGGGAGGGCAGCTTAGGTGCAAAAGGCCAGGGCCCAGGCTCAGGTGGTGGTGCCCCATGGAGAGAGCCTGCGGTGGAAAGACAGTCCCATGTCACCCAACACCTGCTTTCCATATCTTCCCGTGTCTGCAGGCACTGCTCTCACATCAGGCTGGAGTCCCACCCCCTGCCACTGGACCCTGCAGAGCTCTTCAGAAGTGTGTGGTCGGCCTGTCAATGCTGTTACTCGTGGGAGTTTATGTTAAGAAAATGCATACTTTCCAGACCTCATGTCACTTAAGTATTACCCATAGCAGCATAAAAATTTAAAAATTAGAGCCATTCGTGGCGACCTAGGCCTACAATCCCAGCACTCAGAAGGCTGAGGCAGGAAGATCACAAATCTGAGGTCAACCTGGGCTACCTGGCGAGACCCTGTCTCAACAATAGCTAGGCAGGGTGGCGCACGTCTGTAATCCCAGCACTGGGGAGGAAGAGGCAGGAGGATCGCCATGAGTTCAAGGCCAGCCTGGGCTACATAGTAGGTTCAAGGGCAGTGTGACCTGCATAGTGAGGCGGCTCTCTCAAAAAACCAAAAAATAAAATACATCTGTAAGAAGAAATGATTAAACCATTACAATTTAGTTTCCAAGGACTATTTGATAACAAGGTGGACATACTATGTCTGTCTAACAGGTAATTTTATGGCTCGGCAGCTGAGAGGCAATGCCCTGCTCATTGGGTAAAAGATCTGCTTCTGTGTCTGCCCACTGCCAATAAAAAATACTGTCCTTTTAACTGCAGGACTTTATCATTTAAGTAGATGCCAGTGTTCTCTCTTGTTTTTAATGAATGTTTAATACACTGAAAACAATCTTCACATATTGTAAACATTTTTTTT
>PVJO010019019.1:0-35150 GCA_004026905.1 Hystrix cristata | reverse complement strand
TTTTTTTTTTTTTTTTTGTGGTGCCGGGGATCAAACTCAGGCCCTTGTGCTTGCAAGGCAAGCACTCTAATCACTGAGCTAAATCCCCAGCCCCTAGATTATCTTATTGTCCACAAATAGCACCATTTTTATCTTTTTCCTTCCAATTCCTAAGCCTCTTCTTTTCTTGTATAACTTTGGCCACAGCCCCTGATTCTTTGTTATGTAATAGCAATGCCAATAGGCATCCTTATCATGTTGCAAAGATTGTTTTCCCTTCCTTCCTTCCTTCCCTCCTTCCTCCGCTCCCTCCTTCCTTCCTTTCTTCCTTCCTTCCTTCCTTCCTTCCTTCCTTCCTTCCTTCCTTCCTTCCTCCTTTTCCCCCTTCCCTCCTTCCTCCCTTCCTTTTGGAGACTGAGCCCATGCCTCACACATACAGACCCTGTGTCCTGCCGATGAGTTACGCCCCCAGCCCAATACCATCCGTCCTACCGGGGCTAAAGTTTCTTCATTAGGTGTGCTGCATGCTGGGGGTTTTGGGGGTACAGTCTCCACCAACCGAGGCAGCGCCATTCGCAGTCTCCTCTTCTGTATTACTCTGCAGCTTTCAGGGCAGGGAAGGGCTGTCCGTCCCTTCTGCCCCAGCCCCCACGGCACAGATGCCTGGCAGCCCCTGGTGCCACTCTGCAACCCAGACTGGCGTTTACAGAGCAGATGTCCCTATTTGGGGCAGCGTGCTCATCCCTGACTTGGAGGGACACAGCTTAGCCCGAGTAGAGGGTGACGTCACCTCCCTCCTGCACACAGACACCTCCCGGGCCCATGGTGGCATATTGTGGGCAGATGGGAGGGTGGCACAGAGAGAACACTGGCTGTGAAGCAGGGTGTCCATGGTCCAAACTAGGACCTGCCACTCAGTCTTTGTGTGCCTGCGAATGAGTTATTCAACCTCTCTAACCCTCAGCATCCTCCTCTGTGGCATGAAGGATGACAACAGCCCAGGGGGCAGCCACCTGTGGTGAGAGCGGCTGGCAGCTACCGCATTAGGGATCCAAGGAAGGAACATCATTAGCACGTTAGAAGTGCTGCTTTTGAGGATGCTTCATGATATGCAGAATGCCTTTGACAGGAGGTTAAGGGAAAGCCATATACAGGTTGAGTCAACTTTTTTTGGCGTGTGTGGCACCGGAACTAGAACCCAGGGCCTCACACATGCCAAGCAAGTGCTCTACTGAGTGAGCTACACGCCCAGCCCTTTGAACGTTTTTTATTTTCAAATAAGTGCTCACTAAACTGCCTAGGCCAGTCTTGAATTTGCAGCCCTCCTGCCTCAGCCTCCCAGGTAGCTGGAATTACAGGCGTGAGCCCCTGTGTCCAGCTTCAATACTTATTTGAAAATGCTTTAAAATGTACAAAATATAAGATCAAAGAGAGATGTACTGAAATGGGGAGTTATATGTGATTTTTAATGATCTTTGTATTGTTCGCTGTTTTCCAATTTTTCTGCAATGAGTGGATAATTTCTTGCATGAATCGCTGAAACATGTTTTATGGAAACGAAAATCTCAGTGTGTCTCAGCAGGCCCCCAGAGGCACAGTCCCGGCTGCTTTGGTAGAAACAGAGCGCCCCTAACGGGCTGGCGAGTCCGGAGCAGGCCAGGCCCCCGGAAACTGCTTTCGTTTAGGTCCGAGTGTGGGGACCATAAGTGTCAGGGTGGCACAAAAACGTGACAGGTGTGCAGAGGAAAACAGAAACCAGTGAGGGGACGTGGGTGGGGAGGAGCAGAGGAGTCCCCAGTCCGGTGCAGGAGTAGGGGGTGTGGGGGTGAAGGGCAGATCGAGAGACACAGATGCCGAGGCAGCGTAGGGAGAATGACAGGAAAGGAGGGTGGGGTCATGTTGCCCTCAGGGCCCCAGCCTGGCACAGGCCCTGGGCATTGCCTTCCCGCTCAGTGTGAGGTAAAGCATGAACCACACGAGCCAGGTGTGGCAGCCCACAACTGTAATCCCAGCACTCTGGGAGGCCGAGGCAGCCTGGGCAAGTGCAAGCTGGCCAGGCCTGTGGGCACAACCCTCCACCGTGCCCCGACTCCTGTCCGTCCTTCCTCACCTGCCGACACCTCCACCACAGTGCTGTTCTCTACACAGGTCCCCATTGCTCCCAGCTTGAAGCTGCTCCTTCCTCTCCCCATCTTGGTGCCCTGAGCCCTGGGCTCTTGCCCCAGACACTCTTGGATTTACCTTTCCTTCCTAACCTCCTGCTTTGTCACCGGACAGGGTTCTAGGAGGCTCCTAAATCCCGCTACCCACGAATTCAATTGTAGGTTTGCTGGCTCCAATCTCAAAAGAAGCCTTTTCAGGTCAA
The DNA here is from genome assembly GCA_004026905.1 of Hystrix cristata. Taxonomy (NCBI): domain Eukaryota; kingdom Metazoa; phylum Chordata; class Mammalia; order Rodentia; family Hystricidae; genus Hystrix; species Hystrix cristata. The sequence continues at coordinate 32,806 of PVJO010019019.1, read as the reverse complement.
GTCAGTAAGAGGCATAAAGGGATTTATTCAGCAGAAATTTAAAAAGTATGCCCTCAAAGAAATAGAGCACGGGCCCTTGAGAGAGAGGCGCCTTGTGATCTGGAGCTGGGTATATTTATGACACCTTCGGGGTGTCTTCAAGATGGGTGATCTAGGACGTGTGTTCCTACTGTCTGTGAGGTCGCCCATCTGGGCTCTGTCAGAATGCAAACTGTTTCCACGCGTTTGAAGTCGAACCTGCTGCCCACTATGGGGCTGCTTCGCTGAGTCAGGGAGGAAGTGTAATTTACAGGGAAAAGCACAGCCCGGTGCCCAATTTACAGGCCTACTGTGTCTTTAGGACCCTTAGGTGTTGTTTTTTTTGAGTGAGTTTTTGAGGAGAGGGAAAAAAGATTTGAGTAATTTTGTGTCCCAGAACTGCAGTGTTTCTTAAAAGTACAATTTAAAAATTCTGATTTTTCCTTTCTACCCATCTTTGTATCTTCTATCCTGCCTTACCCCAGCTCTGAGTTTGACTCAAGGAACCAGTCAGTCTTCTTATCTTCTGGATGGTCTCCTTGTCCCTGGTGTTTCTGTTCTTCCAAATCTGGCTTCTGCTGTCACCCCTGCCATTGCCACACCGCCCTGCAGGAAGTGTCAGGCGTAGGCTGCTCTGGTCTCCTCAGCCCTGTCACTCTCGGTCACTCTGGCCTGCCACAGCCGCCCACAGGGAAGGAAGGCCGAATTTCTCAACTCTGCACCTTGCTGGAGCTGTTGCTTGTGTTGCTGTCCCGTGCCTCTTCCCCGGCTTCCTTCCCCGGCCCCTCTGAGGCATCATGGAAGCCCTGACCTCTTGGCCAGACCCTCACCCTGGGTCTCTGCTTCACAGCACCATGGTTTCTGGTTCTCTCCCCGTGAGCCCTGGGCACTGCGAGCTGGGCCTCCTGGTTCACCTCAGAGTGCTGTCCAGAGGCCGCACCATGGATGCTCGGTGGCTGTTGTCATGAAGAGGTAGTCGCTGGGAACATGACCTGGAAGGGTGTGTTCTTGTCCCTGGCTGCTTCCTGTTTCTCTCTCTGGTCCTTTTCCCCTCTCTGCTTCCTGGCTGCCGTGGTTGGAGCAGCTGTACTCCACAAAGCCCTTCCGCCATGATGTTCCTGCCTTGGAGCCAGTCAACCATAGACCGAATCCTCAAAACCATGAGCCAAGTGATCCTCTCCTCCTTTAAGTTGTGGGTGTCAGGCATTTTGTTCCAGCAAGGGAAAGATAACTAACATGGGGGTTAATAACCTTTACTTTTCAGAAGTGACCATCTCCAAACAGTCAAACATCCTAATAGCACACTTAGCTATGAACTCGTCAGTGGATTAATCCACTGCTTATGATCCAGTCACAACCCCAAAGCCCTACTTGTGAACATAGGAGACCCTGGAGGACACATTGCATATGAACCATGGCACCCCCTGAGTAGGAGAAGGTGGCTTGAGCCCCTGTACTGAGACAGACTGGTTGGCTGTGTGGCAGGAAGGGGATCTTGGCTTGGGTGACAGAGACTCCTTGCTCACATCCTGGAGCTAGGGGACACAGAGAGCAGTCCTGGGGGAGGGGGAGGAGATGAGCTGCCTTAGCATACTGCCGCAGGATTCTTGTGGGACATAGGACATGTACCCGGGGGTCATATCAACTGCAGAGCAGGCAGGAAAGGGTGATAGTGGTTTCCACTGTTTGGGAAATACACTGCATTGGCAGAGACAAATATCCAGCACATATATGACTATGGGGATAACATTATTAGCTGCTTCCAGATGTTCATTCTCATATTCTCCTTCCAAACTGAGCCCTGAAATTACTTGGGGGTAGCAATGCACAGGTAGAAGACGCCAGTTCCTGGCCTCCCTGTAGGACTAAGATTTGGCCAATAAGTTGTAGGCAGAAGTGAATTCAGGAAGCTCCTTGAAGTGTGGGGGGCTATGCCCTTCCCTGTCTTCAGTTCCATTCTGTTGTCTTAGATGTAATGGCTGGAGCACCGGCAGTCACATTGGACTAGGAGGCTGAGGGCAAATTCTAGATGAGGGCTGTGAAGAGGATGGAGACTGCATCTCGGACACCTTCCTGGAACCAGGCCTGTGACTTACATAGAAACAAATAAAGCTCTTGTGGGAGCCACTGGTAGTATTTTTCTGTGACATTCAACTGAACCAGGTCCAAATCAAACCACTACGGTTCTGCGATACTTGGTCAATCCATAGGCTCAGATCGGGGCGTTTCCAATCTGTGTGTTGACCTCTGTCTGAGTGGTCGACAGTTTCCCCTGGCCTGGCGGAGCCCCGGCTGGGGTGCTATCGCCACCTGGTGATCACGCGGCAGATGGCAAGCCTCCGCGGGGCCCGGCATTCAGGAATTGCAGACCGCACCCACTTCTCCAGAGCAATACCCCCCGCCCCCCGCCCCCCTCCCCGTGACCCCGGTTCTGCAGACTCTGGCCTCAGAGCAATAGCTGGACTGGCAACGGGGCAGGAGATGACTCACCGCCTCGCCTGGCAGGAAATTAACACCGAGGGGACCCAACCTGGCAGCAGCGGCAAGAAATGGATTGTGGTGGTTTGCACCGTGGGTGGAGCGGCTCTCTGCGGCCGAGCTCATTAACGCTTCCTTCTGCTGACCTCGGGGCCGACTCCAAATGACCAGCGGTGCAGAGTCGGGTCCACGCTGCAAATATCAGTCTTGAAGCTTTAGAGATTCCGGGGTTCGTGGGAGACCGTAGAGTGGGACACATCTGCATCCGGAGCGGCCACCCCACACCTGGCTGTGGTCTCCAGCCTGGTTGCAACGCTCTCAGCCTTGACTCTGTCAATCCTACCTTTGCAGTAATGAGGCCGAGGGGCTTGGGGCGAAGCCTCGCATCTCCTCCACCCAGCAGAAACAGCACTCTGGGGGCTGTGGGTGTGTTGGTCACGGTGACGGGGCCAGCACCCTGCCGATTTCACGGGGCTGTGGGAGCAGGCTCCCAGGCCCTGGGAAGCGTGGCCTTCAGTGACTGACATGCTGAGGCCTGTCCTTGGGGAGGATGGTCATGAACAAGGAGTGCTCATGGGGACCAGGGTGGCAGCAGCGGCGTCCCGCAAGGGTCTGGCTTCATTCTCATGCAAAACTCAGATTCTCTACAGCCTCCGGTGGCCTTTGCATGGCCACCTGGCAGGCAGGAGCCACAAACAAAACCACCTGTGTTTTACATGTGGGGGAAATGAGTCGGGCTGGAGGGAGATGGATGGGCAGGTGGCGGATCCTAGTTTGTCTTCTGCCCTTCCCACTGGGCCGACTGGGAAGGCTGGGCAGGTCGGAGCCCTCCTCCCTCTCAGAGCCTCTCAGCCCCAACCCCGCTGTGGCCTCTGCTCCCCAGCCTGGCATGGAGGTGACAGTGCCATGTCTGTCCCGAGTGGAAATGCCTTCATCCCCGGTGAGACTCAGGTGGGCAGCTCTGTGTTGAACAAGGCTCCTCTTCTTCTGGTCCACAGCCACACTCACACGGATCCCCCGAGAAACCCTGGGGGTGTCCTTGCTGCTGCCCTGAATTCTGGGCTCAGCCTGGCCATGTAGGACTCTGCCCAGCCCAGGGGGTGTGGCCAGGAGTCCTCCTCCAGACGTCGGGTCCAGGTGGCCTGAGTCTGTCTCTGCACGCTTGGCCAGGTGTCCAGGAGCAGCATAGCCCTGAACTTCCTTCCTGGAGAGGTGGGGCCAGGCGGGGCTGAGTGGAAACAGAGGCTCCCCCGTCCTTCCACAGCCCTTCGACCTCCTGTGCTCGTCCAGGTCTGTGTGTCCTGAGACCCTACCTCGCCCTCCCCTCCTCTGTCTCTTGGGGATAGACTCTTGCAGGTTGTGGCACCCACATTCCCAGTCTCCACCCCCGGGAGGCTCTGGTGGGAGACGGGCAGGAGGAGGCCGATCCTTCCTCCTCCCCCGTCCAGGGTGACAGACCTGTCACAGACATCCCAGCTTTCACGGGTGACTCGGCCCCTGGGCTTGGGGATGCCTCTTCCTCCCTCTGTCCCCTGCTCCCTGAGGCAGCCTGTCTCATCTCACAGTGGACCTTCCTTCCTGATCTGGACGCACCCAGCTATCTGACTGCATGTGGGTATGAAATAGCCCCTCAAGTTCCTGAGAAATGATCCCCCGACGTCCAGTCCCAAGTGTTCCCTCTGCTCCCGGTTCAGCCTGACTCCAGGCCCACGACCCTCTCCGAGAGAGGAGCAGGGCCAGCTGTCCCCTCCTTTCGTTCTTTTCTGCACACGCCGATATCCCCAGGGACCAGCGTCAGGAAGGGGTCTGGAGGAAAAGTGGCCCTGCTGGGGTGGTCATTCTCACTCACACTGGCTGTGGGCTCTGGTGGCAGAAATCCAGAGACTGGCGCAGCTGCTGGACACAGGCGTGCGTTCTCCCAGGGCATCATGGAACCTGGAACCACACGGCGCCCTAGTGATCTTGACACCTGCCCCTCCATCCACCCTGCAGCCTCCAACAGCACAGCTTCCTGTCCCTGCCGGCTGCCCTCCCAGGATTCTCGAGGCCACATCACGAGGCCCACAGGCAGGGTCCCTTAAAGCCACGGGAGTGTATTTTCTTGCGGTGCAGGAGGCCAGAGGCCCCAAATCCAGGGATTAGCAGGGTCATGTTTGCACCAGCGCTTCTAGGGGAGGATCCTTCTTGCGTCTTCCAGCTCTGATGTCTTCCTCCACCTCCGCGTGACTTTTTTTGTGTGTGTGTGTCTTTCTGGGTCCTCTTCTCTTTGAAGGAAGGAAGAAAGGAGAGAAAAGAAGAGGAAAAAAGAAAGAAGGAAAGACAGGGTGGGTTTAATGGGATGTGTGTGGCCCGGCAGGGTGCCCGGGCCTGCTTCTCTGGCCACTGCAGGGTAGAGTTATAGTAGATACACCGATTTAGACTTGACCATGAGCCCAAACCCATTCCGGAATTATCAGTGTCAGGGTGGCTCATTAGAAGGGAGGATGACAGAAAGACAACAGATTATTGAATGGAAACTTTTCAGAGTCCAGGGGATTTTTTCTAAAGCCCAAAGCTTTCCTAAAACACAGCACCCCATGTGTGTAAGACCTACAATTTCATGTGCTGCCTGGACATCTTTGAGCCCCACAAGGCCCTGGAGGCCTAACTGTGCATTCCTCAGCTCTGGCCCGCCCTGCCCACCGCCCAAGAAGGTCTCCATGCACTTAGCTCCCCCGCCAGCCTGGCCATCTGTGTCCCACCTGGTCCTCAGCCTAACTGGTCTGCGAAATTATTCAAAGATGCAATCAGGCCCCTAGGCGGGAACCAGGGGAGCACACTCTCTCATCACTGCACAGCCCAGTGGCTCACTCTGCTCCCAAGCGGCCCTCTCTGTTGGCCTCCCCTGGAGTGGGGAGGGGATGCAACTAGGAACCTGCGGTCCGCACATCTGTCTGTTCCCTGTTCGGTTAGCTCATTCTGTTTCACTCAGGGGATGCCTCCTTTATATTGGGGGAGAAAAGGGTGCCCCACTTTCTAAACAGCACGTAGGGTGCTGCCTCAGATGGGCAAGGAAGTGGCCCCACTGTGGTGGAACCTCTGCCTTTTTCCAGCCTGCTTAAGCGTAAAGGGAGTTCAGGAAGACAAGGACGTGGTCAGCTCCCCTCCCTCGGGTCCCCAGAGGTCGCAGGGGCTGCCTAGGGCAGAATCCTACACCCTGGAAGACCTGGAGCTTGTCTGCACCCCAGGACCTGGGGACAGATATGAACTTGGAGAGACTGGAGCCTACTCCTTGCCAGAAGTTTGGAGGTTGGGGGACTGGCTGGGCAACCTGAGAGTGCCACGTAGTGGGAAGACTGCACCCACCTTTCACGGCCATTCTGTCCTGCCCTCCCTCCTCGCTGCCCTCCCAGGTGCGTCTTTTGGGATCCTGAATTTGGAAGTGGTGCAGAAATACAGGCGTGGGCGCAGGGGCGCCACCTAGCGTCCAGCCGGCGGTGGCTTGGAAAAGCGCGCAGTTTACTCCCAGAGTAGCGAAGGCTTCTTAGTGCCTGGGAAGCCTGGTTAGTACCGGACGGACACGAGATGAGGAAAAAGGCAACGATGGGGACAGTCTGAGCTAAATTTGACACATAATCTTGAATGTATATGTATTCTTATAAAATATGAATAAATGTGATCATATTTATCTGGTATGGATTTATATATATTAATATAACGCTTCAGATTTAAAAGCAGTGCTTCATTTCTTTTTCCATCTACATGGTCATTATTGTTGTTTTTGGTTTTTTGAGACAGGGTCTTGCCATATAGTTCAGGCTGGCCTTGAGCTCACTATGCAGCCCAGGCTGGCCTCAAACTTGTGATCACACTGCTTCAGCCTTCTGAATGCTGGGACAGTATTCTTTGTTATGTTAGTAAAATAGTGATGGCTGGATGACTTGTGTGACCCTTAGGTTTGATTATTTCAACTTGATTTGCTTGGAACCTGCCCAAGGGATTGGTGGAACACACTGTTGGGTGTGTTTGGGTGGGCCACAGAGGTGTGGCCTTGGGGTCTATGTCTGGTCCCTGGCCCCTTCCTCTCTGGCACTGTTGGTTTTTTGTTTGTTTTTTTGTTTGTTTGTTTAGTGCTGGGGATCAAACTCATGGCCTGGTGCTTGCCAAGCAAGCACTCTAACCACTGAGCTAAATCCCCAGCTCCTCTCTGGCACTGCTGAAGCAGTTCTGCCCCACCGTGTCCTTCCGCCATGATGTTCCTGCCTTGGAGTCAGCTAACCATGGACTGAATCCCCTGAAACTGTGAACCATATTAAACTTCTCCTTGAGTTGTGAGTGTCTGGTATTGTGTGAGGCAACAGGAAGACTGAATAATACAACTTGGATTCTGTTTTTGTTTTTATGATCCAACTTGTGAATGAGGGGAGAGTTAATGAAATATTCCACCACAATATTTATTTATGTCCTATTCCTCTGAAACAGTTTATAGAGAAGGACATCATGTACCTGAAAAAGCAGGCGAGGTTTTATTATCTTTTGCTGAGAGTTTGTATATGTGTTTTTTAAAAAAGCTTTGAAATATAAATTTACAAAAGGTAGCAAAAAGAATGCAGAACGCTGTGTGCCTTTTGCCCCAGTTCCTCCAATAGTGACACCTTGCCATGGGCTAAAAGTGTGTGTCTCTTAAAATGCTAATGTTCAGATCCTCACCCTCAAAGTGAAGGCAGGAAGATATGGAGCCTTTCGGAATTGATTGGGCCATGAGGCCTTCTTCATGGTGGGGTTGGTGTCTTTATAAAAGAGGTTGGAGAAGTTGTTCGTCCCTCTAACATAAGAGAACACAGCCAGAGGATGGTGAGTCATTGAACCAAGAGATGGGCTTTCCCCAGACACTGAGTGCACTGCTGCCTGGATCTGGGACTCTGTTCCAGGACTGAGGGTATTATGGTTTTATTCTTCAGGGGCCATCAGTCTCTTGTATTTTGTTACAGCAGCTTGGATGGACTAAGACTCATCCTATATACCACTGGGATCCAAGATCAAAACCAGAAAATTGTCAGTGGTACAGACGTCAGAAATTATTCAGTTCTACCTCAGCTGTAGATTTGTTTACTCACCACCCCAATGTGATACAGAGTTGTTTTATCACCATCAAAGAACTCCTCATGCTACCTCTTTTACGTACATCTACTCTCTGTCCTTGCCCTCCAGAAACCACTGACCTCCTCGCCATCTCTGTGGTTTTCTCACTTGGGGGATGCTGTCTGTGTGATGTAATCCTGGGCGTAACATTTACTTCTCCCCACTCCCACTAAGCACCATGCCTTGTGACGTGCATCCAGGTTGTTACTTGCATCAATGTTTGTTCCTGCTGTGGCCAGGCAGTGGTCTATTGTGCCAGGGTTTGTTCAACCATGTAGCCACTGGGATGCCCAGGCTGCTTCTGGTCTGCTATTATGAATAAAGCTGCTGGGAACACTAATGTACAGCCTTTTGTAGGAACATAAGTCTTCATTTCTCTGGGAAAAATGCTGGAAACTGTGACTTTAGTGTTATCTGATAAGTGAATGTTTAGTTGATTTTATAAGAAACTCCCAAATAATTTCCCATTTACATCAGTAACGTGTGAAAGATCCACTTTCTCTGTGTCCTCACTAGCGTTTGAAGTTATCACCATTTTTTTAAATTTAGCTTTCTTTTTTTTTTTTTTTTGTGGTGCCAGGGATCGAACTCAGGCCCTTGTGCTTGCAAGGCAAGCACTCTAATCACTGAGCTAAATCCCCAGCTAAATTTAGCTTTCTTAATTGTTAGGTAATGACATTTCATTGTGGCTTTAGTTTGCATTTTCCTAGTGGGGTGTGTGTGTGTGTGTGTGTGTGTGTTTGTGTGTGTATGTGTGTGTATGTGTGGTGGACTGATATGGTCAACGTGAGCAGGAACGCCCAGCTGAACTGAGTTGGTGTGATTCTGGGCATAGAGGATCCACCTGAGGATATTGCCGACACAGTATAAAGGAGAATGGGAGCAGAAGATAGTGGCCAGCCATTTCCCAGGAGAAGCTCTGTCGCGGCTGGTTCTTCTGAAGGTAACTCAGCTGTTCTCTTTACAGAAGGAGCTCTGGGGCCTTGCTGTCCTCAAGGATGGCTGCTGTTCACTTCAGGGGTGCTCTGGTCTTCATCCCTGCTGTGAGCATCATATCCTGGTTCCTGTATAGATTTCTTCAGCCTTCTGCTGCAGACACAAACATACATGGGATATCGTCATGGGCTCCCAGCACTATCTTTCGGGTCTCCAGTGCCTAGGTAGACGTTCAGCACTCTTCCTGCACTCAGCTTATGGGTGAATGTTGTAACTTGTAAGTGTCCTGTATTAAATCTGCTCTCTCACAAACCACTGACTCTAGAAAAGTAACTAATACAGCGGGTGTGCGTGCACGGCTGCTGATGCTTCCCACTGTTAGCTTTTTTGAGGTCTGTCTCAGCTTTTGGGGAAGTTCACACTCTGCTCTGGGTGCCCAGCAATGACCGGGCAGAGTGGCCAGGCCATCACACCTCCCCCCACAGCCTCCTCCATCAAAGAGCATCATAGTTCTGGAGCTTCCCTGGGGTCGGGAGCCTTTGTGAGGCCTGGTCAAAGTCTGTTGGCTGCCCAAGCCCCATCCTGTTTCTTTCCTGGGTGTTAGCTCCCCAGTAAACTTAACTGCACCCCGGCATCTCAGCGTCTGGATTCTGGAGAACCCGATGGGTACGACATGTTTCTTGATGTTCCTTGTACACATTCGGTACATTTGACTCATCCATTGCCCAAGTGATGGGTACTGAGTTTGCCTCCAACGCCCACTACTGTGACAAATGCTGTGAGGAGCATCTTTGTTCTCACCCCCTCACAGTCCTGGGTGAGAATTTCTTTCAATTATCTATACCCTGGAATGGACCGAGTTCCAGGATTTATGGATGTTCATTTTTACCAGGTACATTCAGATTATGTTCCAGAAGGGCTTCGTCAGTCTACATTTCCAGCACCACAAAGCCCATGTCAGACTTACATTTGTGTTTCCCAATACCCTACTTATATTGGACATCATCTGATTTTCTAACTCTGGGCATGTCTTGATATGTTATCAGTACGAGTTTATCTGTAAATTAATTGCTTGTACACCTTGTCATTTCTATAATGGGTTTCTGGGCTTATAGACTTACAGATGTTACTTACATATTCTAATTGCTAATCCTTTGTTAATTGAGCTGTTGAAAATGTCTTCTCCCAATCTCTCAACCTTGTCTGTGATTTTCTTTGTGGAATAAAAGACTGTAATCTTTTTTATTTTTAATTTTGTGGTAGTGGGATTAAACCCAGAGCCTTGGTACAAAGTTGTATCCCCAGGCCTTTTTATTTTTCAGTTTTGAAACAGATTCTTGCTAAGTCACTGAATTTCCCAGGCTGGGTTTGAACTTGTGATCTTTCTATCTCAGCCTGCCAGATTGCTGGGATTAGAGGCATGTGTTACTGTGCTTGGCTAGAAGACTTTAATCCTGGTGAAATTAAATCCACAATTTTTTACCTTAGGGTTTATGTTTTTTACAACTTGTTTTTGTATTAGTGTATGTTTCTGATACATAATAATTTCATTCATCTTGGGGAAATGATTATCTATTTATCTCTTTATCTGTCTATGGCATTTTAATCATTTTTACTTTTTTTTTTCTTTTTTTGAGACATGGTCTTGCTATGTAGTTCAGGCTGGCCTTGAACTCACTATGTAGCCCAGGGTGGCCTTAAACTCACAGCGATCCTCCTGCGTCAGCCTCCCAAGTACTGGGATTACAGACGTGTACCACCAGGCCCAGAATTGTGAACTTTATTTTTTCATATAATTTAGAATGAGTTTATCAAGCCCTTCAAAAATTCTAGGTGGAATTTTGATTAGAATCGGCACTGAGGAAAACAGTTGAGGAGAATTTATACCTTTGTAGTATTAAACCATCCTATCACAGACCATGATTACCTTTTAATTTATTTGGACCTTTTAAACGAATTTCCTTACATTAGGGTCTCAGAAAAGGGTCTGTTACACTTTCAGTTCTTTAGAATTTGAAACTTCCTTTACAATCATTATTTGGTCAATTTTTAATGAATATTCTATGTGTACTCTAATACACATGTATTCTTTGTTTGCAAAGTGTGGAGTTTTATATGTAAATTGAGTTTATGAGATGTATGATTCAGATAATCTATATCTTTGCTTATATTTTTGTCTAAGTGACCTATCAACTTCTGGGAGTTATGTGCTAAAATTAAAAAAGAAATTGTTGGGTTATTTTTCCTGCTTGTACTTGAGACTATGTTGGTAGGCACATATATGTTATGTCTTCTATAGTTTCTTTTATCGAGTATATTATACCTCTTCCCAGTAGTAGAAAAGTAGAGGGAAGGATATAATTAACCCTCTTAAAGCTATTATCCAGGTTGAACAACTTATGGCCATTCTCGAGTGATCTATATTCTATAAACTCTTGCAAATTCCTTCCATTGAATTATTTTGAATTAAATGACAAACATCATATCATTGTAACAGTATATACATTAGCATCTTTCTACAAAAAATAAGAAATTAATAAAATATAACCACAATATCATCATACCAAGCAACGTAACAATAATTGCTTAGTGTCACCATTTATCTAGTGTTCAAATTTTGCAATTCTCATGAATATTATGATTATCTTTGCTTAACTGAGGATCTTAAGAAAATTCATACGTTACAACTAGTTGATAGGCCTCCCTAAGCCTCTTTTTATCAGTAAATGTAACATATCTCTTTGCTAAAATTTTATTTTGTCATATGTTAGGGTTGCTACCTTTTGATAATTAAACTTTTTCAAGATTACAATGATATTATATGAATAAATGTTCATAAAAAGATTAACACACTAAATATGGTATTTTATGTTTTCAGAAGCGGAAAAATGTAATGTTTATTATTATGTGAAATGCCTTTATTGCTTATCGATAAATAGTGGAGAGTAGTATTCCTTTTTAAAATCAACAGCTTTATAAGATATAATTCACATACTCTACAATTTATTCTTTTAAAGCATATCCTTAGTGGCTTTTAGCATATTCATTTCTTCATCCCTATAAGAAAACTCATACCCGTTAGCAGTCACTCCTCCCCAATCCTCCCAGGCCCTTGTAACCACTAATCTACCATCTGTCTTTATGAATTTGTGGGCTACAGACACTTACTATGAATAGAATCATGTACTGTGTGGTCTTTTGTATGCTTTCCTTCATTTAACATAATGTTTTTAAGGTTCATTCATGCTATAGCTTGTATAATACTCCACTCTATTGCAGAATGATATTCCACCACAAGGATATACCACACACTGTTTATCTCTCCATCAGCTGTTGAACATTTAGTTTACATCCACTTCTTTTGGGTGGTGCTGGGGATCAAGCTCAGAGCTTTGCACTTGCTAGGCAGGCGCTCTACCACTTGAGTTAAATCCCCAACCCCTACATCCGCTTTTCGACTACTGAGAATATTGCTGCTGTGATTATAACATGTGCAAGTTTATTGTGGACCTGTTTTCAATTTTCTTGGGTGTACACATAGGAGTGGAATTTCTGTATTGAAGAACTGCCGGATTACCAATGTGGCTGCACTATATTGTATTCCCACCGGCAATGTATGAAATTTACAATTTCTCCACATTCTTATCAATGCTCATTGTGATCTGTTTTTCGGTTACGGCCATCCCAGAGTGAAGCGGCATCTCATTGTCGTTTTGCTTCACTTATGGTCAATGGTATTAGCCAACTTTTTATGTGCTTTTGGCTACTTGTATGTCTTCCTTGGAGAAATTTTTATTTAGATAACTTGCTTACTTTTAAATTGGGTTATTGACCCTTTTACAGCTGAGATGTAAGAGTTCTTTATATATTCTAGATAAGAGAACCTCATCAGATATACGATTTCCAAGTCCTTTCTCCATTCTGTGGGTTATCTTTTCATTTTCTTGATGGCATCCTTTTAGAGTTTGGTAAAGCTCAATTTATCTATTTTTTCTATTGTTGCTTGCGTTTTTCATGTCATAGCTCAGGAACTTTTGTCTAATCTGCAGCCATGAAGATTTATGCTTCCATTTTGTTCTAAGAGTTTTAGCTCATCCATTTTGAGATGATTTTTATATGTGATGTGAAACAGGGTTCCAATTTCATTCTGTAGCTATTTAGCTGTCCCGACACTGTCGTTGAAAAGGCTGTCCCTTCTCCATCGACTCGTTTGATAACCTTGTCCAAAATTAATCGACTATAGATGTGAAGGTTTATTTCTGGACTCTCAGTTGTATTCCATTGATGTGTCCTCATGCTGGGAGCACAATGTCGTGATTCTGTAGTAAGTGTTGGAATTGGGAAGCACTAATCTTTCAGTTTTGTTCTTTGTCAAGATCGTTTTGTGATCCATTCTGGATATTTTGAACATTTATACAAGTTTCAGCTTGTAAATTCCTACGAGTAATCTAGCTGAGCTCTTGGTAGGGGTTGTATGAGTATGTACATCAATATTCAATATATTTCCATCATAACAACAATAAGTCTTCTGATCCATAAACATGGATGTTTTCCCATTGATTTAGCTATCCTTTAAGTTCTTTTGCTAATGTAGAATAATTGGCAGAGTATAAGTTTGCGCTTCGCTTGTTAAATTTATTCTGAAGTGCTTTTTTTTGATGTTATTGCATAAAGAATTTTAAAAAACTCATTTTTGGATTACTCATTGCTAGAGTATGGCAGTATGATTGAGTTTTGTATATTGATCTTGTATCCTGCAATCTTGATAAACTTGTTTGCTGTAATAGCTTTTTAGTGGCACACTTAGTATGTCCTACGTGCAAGATCATGTCATCTGCAATCAGAGATCCTTTTATTTCTTTAAAAAAATCTAGATATTTAATCACTCACCAGTCCAATTATTTAAATACAAGATGACCAAAACTTGCTTATTTTTTCATTAATGTCCATAAGATAATATGACAAGGAATATGAAAATGACAATTTTATCAAATTTATTCAATACAAGAATTGACTGAAATGACACCTGCCTAAGCGACGCTCAGGATAGTCAGTACATAAGTGCACTGCCTGAGTGGTGCTCATGGTAAACTGTCAAGTGGTTAGGAATTTATGTTCTTGTCTAATTGTCCTGGCTAGAACCTCGAGTACAATGTTGAATAGGAGTGGTGAGAGCAGATGTCTCGTCTTGCCCCGCATCAAGCAGGACCCTGAACACAGAGAGGTGTGGAAATGGTTGACAGAACAATCACGGAAGCAATTGAGATGGCAGCCGAGCAGCAACTACACAACATACACTGTCAGTAGAAATCAAGGCTGACTGAGGGGAGCCGTACTGTAAAATATCAAGATCTTGCATCCATTTTCTGGAGCTGGAAACATTTTTCAGATCTGGGGCTCACTGATGGATGAGACCAGATGTCCAGGGAGTGAGGTTCGCCACCAAACACAGGTGAGTGTGGGAATGATTTCCCTAGTCCTGCTGTAGCCTCCTCTCTAGATAGGGGGGTGAGGACTGGAACCCTGTTCCCATCCCCTGACTTTACTTGCAAAGCAAAACACCAACAAGGGCCAGGAAGAAGCTTTAGCCTCATCCCTGTCATCCAAGTCTCACTCAAGTGCTTCTAACTGATGGAAAGACTAATTGGTACAGGTAGAGCTTTGGCTGTGAAGGAGTCTGGAAAATGTAGTTTCAGCTTTCTGGCCTCTGTGCGGTAAGACACAGTGGAGGGAAAGTAGAATAGAGGCTGAGGGAGCGTGTAATACACTTGGCGTGGGTCCAAGCAAAGGGCACTGGCTGTCCTCAATTCCGGTGAGATGATCAGAACTCTACGTCCATTTATTCCCCTGAAACTGAGAGATGTAGTGAAGATGTGTATCGTGGGCTGAATTGTGACACCTAAAGATATGTTCATGTCCTTCTGTGCAGTACCTGTGAGTGTGACCTTATTGGAACTGGGGTCTCAACTGAGTTAAGATGAGGTCATGCAGGATTAGGGCGGGCCCTAATCCAATGAGTGCTGTCTTTAGGAGAGGAGAGACACAGAGACACCCCGGGAAGACAGCCATGTGGACACAGTGGCAGAGATCTGAGTGACTCCTGAGCCTATGTGCTAACCATCACCTGCACTGGCTGTCAATGTAGAGCAGCTACAGGGGACCCAGAACGATCTGACCTGACCCTCACATTTCCCCATCAAGACTTCCCCTCCTTGGGGACAAGCTTCCATACCAGGAGGGGCTTGCTGACGGCCTTGTTGAGGTCAGGATCATGGCCTGGATCTACCAGGGCAAATACTTTGAAACCCATTTAGAAAGTCCAGCCCAGAACCTGTGTAGGCAGCAGCAGCTCAATAGAAGACAGCTTTCTCATGGTGAGGCCAAAAGAGAGAACATACTCCAACATTTTCTTGAGTCTCAGGATGTCCTTTATTGTCTATAACTTACCGTAAGTGCATTAGCTTTGCAATTTGAATTTAGAGCTTAAGTACTTGTCATGACATTACTATTAGGCATCACCTAAATTATTGCCTTGGATTAAGAGAAAGGACAAGATATGAATTTTTTGGCAGATTTAAATACAGTGTTTTCAAACCTGGCTCCTTTTGCATTCAAATGATCTGTTTTTTGGGGAGGGATTTGCTTTTTTTTGTTTTGTTTTGTTTTGTTTTGAGGTGTTGGGGATCAAACTCAGGACCTTGTACTTGCTAAGCAAGCACTCTGCCACTGAGCTAAATCTCCAAACTCCCTGCATTCAAATGATTTGGAGAGCTTACCAAAAAAGAAAAAATTTCACGACTGCTCAGATCAGCAATGGCATTATATTCTCAAAGGAACATAAACCCTACTGTGAACTGTGCATGGGAGGGATCTAGGTTGCACATGCCTTATGGGAATCTAATGCCTGAAGTGGAGCTGAAGCAGTGATGCTAGCACTGGAGAAGAGCTGCAGTACAGATTCACATTAACAGAAAGGATCGGCTGCATGGAGACCATAATAGATCGATTGTTGGCAGACTCCTATCAAAACCCTATCAGTAAATGACAAGTGACAATTAAGCTACATCTGGTGGCAGCTTTAAATTAGGATCTGACACTTATTTTCCTTTATGTGTGGCCCGTCCATTATTTTACTCACTACTTCTGTCCATGCCTCTTTCCCCACACTGTGCACTGCCTTGGTCACAGTCTTGGGGAGCCCACAGCTAACCCTTGCCAAAATGAGTAAAGAACAAACATCACTGGAGAGCTTCTTTGCAAAGGAGGAAAGACCCAATGATGAGACAGCAGAAGACGAAAACTGCCCAGAAACAGAAAGCTGCATTTAAAAGAAAACTCCAAGAGGCCTGCTAACATTGCCGGTTTGTTGCACGGATGATTGTCTTCTCCAAGCTCGCTTTATATAGTTTCAGGAAAACAAGCTCAGGGCTCCCACTGATCTCCACTGTGGTGAATTATAGAATTATTTCATTAGCTATTACAATGCAATAATAAAAGAAATAAGGTGCATAACAAATTTAATATGCTTGAATCATCCCCCAAACCCCCCACCCTCCAGTCTGTGGAAAGATTGTTTTCCATTATACTGGTCATTGGTGCTGGAAAGGTAAGAAGGCTGGAGACTGCTGCTCTAGGGAACGGTTCTGTGGAGCGTTTGATGTTCCCAGAATACTTTGAGATCTGTGTGCAGCCTGTCAGCTGATGCATCTTATCTTTTCTGCTCACAACAAAGCTCATGCTCTCCTTTTAAAGTTTCTCCGACTGGCTTCCTTGAATGGCCTTGGAGGGCCTTTCTCCACAACTCTTCAGTTGTTCCCTTACCTGACTTTTCCAACCAGAATACACACTTCTGGAAACCACATACCATATCTTTCATTTTTGCATCTCCAAAACCTAGAACAGGATCTAATACACAGACAGTAAAGGTTTCTCAAATGAATGAAAGAACTGAGGGCAAATTCACCACGGTCTTGAAAGACATGAAGATTTGTTGAAGCCTTCTAGTTGAGGGAATATCTGACACTGTGAAAGAAGAGCGCTGAGGACTGAGTCGGCTTGGGTTGTATTTGATAAGGTCGATGTCTTTTGGAAAGGACAATCCCCTTTCTTCCTGCACTCAACAGAGATTGGTCATTAGCCACAGCACCCCTGAATACACTTGTATTTTCAGAGCCTTTTGTGACTAGCCACTACCAAGATGTGGCACAGGAGGTGAAAATTATTTTCCATTCAGATCATCCAGTTAAAAAAAGATTATACAGTTGATCATCCTTACCTACGGGTCCCACACCCTGAGATTCAACCAACTGTGGATGGAAAAGAAATTGGAAAAAAAAAGTGAATATGTATAGACTTTTTTCCCCCTCATTGTTATTCTCTAAACAATACAGCATTACAATTATTTACATAGCATTCACATGAATTAGATTTTGCAATTAATCTAGAGCCAGTTTAATGGTTACAGGAAGATGTGTGTAAGTTAGATGCATCTACTATGTCAGTGATAACAAACAGCCAGCTGCGGCATGCGTGCCATAGGTTCACCAGCACTGTGCTATGCCACTGGACGTAAGGGACTGGAGGATCTGTGGGGGATCCTGGCACTAATGTCCCCACAGATACCAATAGACACTGTGTTGTGGCTTGCTGCAAATTTTGTAGTAGCTCAGAAGAATTTTTAAAAAGAAAGGAAAGCCATCTCATTGTATTTTTAAAGTATAATTTTTTTTTTTTAAAGAGCTGAAATCACTCACTGTTTTCTGTTGGTTTGTTTGTTTGGTACAACCAGAAAATAGTGGTACGAAACTTTTGAATAATGGAAGGTTTTGACTGTCTTGGGTGTTAGCTGGGGGGTCAGTTTTCTGTCCTACAATACAAAGCATACTAAAAGATCATACAAATTTAGAGTCATGCTCATACATTTATTACATCTTGAATATTTTCAATTACTTCTATTCCCATGGTGTTTTTAGTAGAATTATTTCCTAAGGAAAACCTTATTGTCAGGATTGTGAGCACTCTGTAACATCTTTGGTTGTAGTAGTCTAGTTTTCCTAATAATTTGTTAATGTGCCATGAAAGATGAAAAATTTGAGTACGTAGTGTATATGATACGGAATTATGAATTGGTGGGACTTCGGTAGCCTTTGAAGATATTGGTGCTTGGCCATTCTCTAAAGGAAAATTTTCTTCCATATTTGAGGCTGGAAAGTCTCTGGAATAAATGTTTGAAAAAGAAACAATACATGGTTTTTTTTTTTTTTTTTTTTTTTTTGGTGCTGGGGATTGAACTCGGGCCCTTGTGCTTGCAAGGCAAGCACTTTAACCACTGAGCTAAATCCCCAGCCCAACAATACATGGTTTTTTAGGTTTAGTGCGTGTGTTAAGAATTATGGACAGGGGTTGGGGATTTAGCTCAGTGGTAGAGCACTTGCCTAACAAGTGCAAGGCCCTCAGTTCAATCCCCTGCACCCAAAAAATAAATAAAGGGATGTTTCCGAACACCCCACCTCTGTGGCTTAAAAAAAAAAAATTGTGTACAACGTGAAATGTCTGTACTGATCCTCAACACAATCAATAAGATCTCAATTACAGAAGAATGTTTTTGGGGAAAAAAAAAGCAATTTCATACTGTGGGATGCAGCACTTGAAGCGGCCCCTGGACAGGGAATTCACGCGGTTCAGATGAGTAAGGCAATTACCACACGTGTGGCTCCAAATACAAACATCTCCCCCTAATTGGGAGAGGCGCA
Source organism: Hystrix cristata (assembly GCA_004026905.1). NCBI lineage: Eukaryota > Metazoa > Chordata > Mammalia > Rodentia > Hystricidae > Hystrix > Hystrix cristata. Next base: position 14,501 of record PVJO010019019.1, on the reverse strand, counting down.
GCAAATGAGGAAACGTTAACCTGACAATTCATAGTAGTGCTCTGAGGAATATCTCCTAGGTAGCCAGGCACTTAGGACTCATCCTTAAGGAGGAGATGATAGTTGAGAAATATATTTAACTAACCGTGTCTTTTTGGTGGAAAAGCTTACTGTCAAGGTAAGTAAGGGTTAATATATAATTGCTCTGAATTGAAGAAGTTAAATTTAGTTAAACTGTTAATACAGGCTTCAGTTAAAATGAAATATTTGCCAGAACTGTCATATCAATTTAACAAATATTTATCTCCTTGTGGGAGGCATAAAATGCTTTGATGAGATGATTACACGCTGTCTTGATGCACTACAATTAAACACAGTGCAGGAAACAGCCTGTGGTCCTGGGCTGTGGTTGTGGCCAACGGTGGGTGTTGGTGACAGACAGCAGGGCCAGTGTGTGGCTCTGGAGCCTGGCACGGCATCAGGGCTCTGCTGTCACTGTCCTGAAATTCTTCAGGGGCTGTATTTTATTTGGGGCCCATGAGATATAGGTCACTGTCAGGGGTGAGTGAAGGCTCAGGAGCCACAGAACTCGGCTTATACATGAAGGGGACCTATAGTTAGGAAGCCTAATCAAGAGGAAAGGTGTCACCCAAATACAGAAGGAAGGCTGTGTGGACAGAGGGCTTGGCTCCTGAGTTCCCTGGAGGTTTGGGCAAAGGCCCCTTTTATGGTCTGTGCCTAGATGTCTCCCCAAAGCCTTATGCTGTCATAGATGAGGCTTTCAGAGGTGGCTGGATCTAGTGTGTGATTACTAAATTAGTCCACAGATTGGTTTGGCATAATTCTGCTGGGATCAAGGGTGTGATACTAGTATTAAGGGTGCTAGAATTAAGGATGGGAGTGCTGCCCACCCTAAGGTGGGTAGCCTGGAGAAGATATAAGGGACAGAAAGAGGCTTGTCTACCCCTTGCCTCCCTCTCAGTCCCACCTGCCTTGCTGCCTTCCGCCTGTCTGCCATGCCATGCTGCCTTGGATCCAGCCGATTGTAGACTGAAACTTCCACAAACTCTGAGCTAAATAAACCTTTCTTCCCTTAATTTTAGGTAGCGGGTATTTTGTCTCAGCCACGAGAGAAAAGTAACTAATACAGCCCCCCACCCCAGCCCAGTCTCCATGAAACAGCTCAGAACTCCAGGGTTTCTTGTTTGTTCCCACTCACGTGGGGTTCTGCAGCTAATGGAGACCTTGTCCTGTTTATGTCACGTCCTGTCCCTGCAAGAGCTGGGGAGTCATTCTCAAGGATGGCTCCCTGTTCAGGGCTTCTTGGGCATCTGGATTGGCAGAAGATCGGCTAGAGTGATGCTGAGGATTGTGGGCCGCCTGACTTTTGGGGACTCCTGCGCTTGGGTCGTGGCTGGAGGACTGGCTGGGAGCACCTGCTGCTCTCAGTTCTCCTGGCTGAGGAAGGCTGGACAACAGGGACAGTCCCCCTCCCAAGTGCGCATGGTGATCAGCCAGGATTCACTTGCGGGGATGGAGCTGGCCTTGGGGCCTGGGGTGCTGAGTGTCTGGGAACGCTGGGGTCACACAAGGAGCAACAGTTGAATGAGTTCACAGGGGCTGCACTGGGTCCAACCAAGGGTCAGACTAGACTGCCAGTATTTGTAAGTAAAAATACGCCAGAAACCCAGACCGTGACTGTCTAAGGATGACCACCTCTGCCTGGGAGTGTCCCACAGGCCTGTTTCCCGTGGGACTGTGGGTGTCTTGAGGACAGGGACTTTGTCTTCTTCATCTCTGTATTGCTGGGCACCTTGTGGGGTTTGCTTACAGGAAGTTTGGGAGGAACCCTAGAATGTAGACGCTGGAGCTAGAAGGGAAGGAGGCTAGAAATGGTGGCCGACAGGGAAGGGATGGAGCCCTTGGGATTCTTGGGGCTGCTTTCTCAGGGCAGGAGAGGCTCAGGTCCTCTTGCTGTCTGCTTGGGGTGGCTGGTGTTGGGAGGCGGCACTGTGGTAGCCAAGGGAATGGCCAAGATCATTACTTGGGGTGAGGGACGAGAATTCCACCTTACAGGGGAGGGGAAGATAGACAAACGTGTGTAATTTGGGATTTGTATGTTTTAGGGGCTCAGTCACTTGACAAGTACCACTGGGTGCCCACTGATACCTAGGAGAAGCAGGGATGTGAAGTACGGGATGGCACTCAGCCTTCCAGGCAGCCTCAGTGGTGTCTTGGAGGAAGAAGAGGGTGGGAAATGTTTTATTGAGCCGTTGTGTGCAGTTGCCCCAGAACTTCATAACCCACTCTTTGTTCTTGGCTCCATGAGTCCCAGATCTGGTCATGGAGTTCTTTTGGGGGTGCAGTAGATGAAGGTGAACAGAGCTCACAACTGCGTGCTCTCATGTGTGTGCCGGTGGCCATGGCCACCCCGCTGCTCCCCAAGAACAGCACCCAGGCTGGTGCTGAAGTTTTATTGCTTACACCTTGGGGCTCGCAGGCTTCAGGCAGGAGCTGGGGCGGGGTCCCTCACACAGGCCTGTAGGTGCCGTTGTAACTGAAAGGTGGAGGCCTCAAGCAGTCTGTGTCCTCGGGGATCCAGTGCTGGATGTAGTTAGGACCTTTGTCCTGGGGCCACACTATCACAGTGTCTCTGGATGCCAGGGATGGGTCCTCTGGGAAGAAGTTGAAGGGCCGAAGCAAGAAACCCACGGAGTTCCCAGGCGTGGCTGTGTTGGGGATGTCCTCTGAGTGGGGGATGTGCAAGAAGCCCACTGTCACCCAGGCCACCAGGTCCTATGGGAAAGAACACAGAGGCTTCAGTGGGGAGGCTGTTCTGAGTACTGACCACTAGAGGCCACGCTGGCTTCTAAAAGATTCTTGAGAGCCCCCTGATCCCCTGTTTGCAGAGCTAGGCAGATCTGTCGTGACCTCTGGGTTTGGCCTCCACCCAGCGACAGTGAACCCTGGGATGGGGACAGGTCTGGGCCGAGGCTGCTTAGGACTCTGCTGGTGACGAGGCTGGAGGTGGGCAGGGCGGGGACTGGGCCGGTACCTCGTTCTCAATGCTCTCGTCATTGTGAAGAAACTCCTGGAAGACCACAGGGGGGTCCCAGGGATCATTCTGGTTGTAGATGCTGCTGCTGCATCGCTCCGACTCCCGGTATTTGGTCACTGCCAAGGGGTACCTGTGTGTAGGCCGAGGAGAAGCCGGGTGGCTTTGAATGCAGAAGTGGCTACTTACGCCCTCCCAGGAAGCATCCTCAGAGTCAGAGATGAGGATGTTGCTGCTTCCTCAGAGCGGAGGCAAGACTCCCACCACCAGTGAAGGACAGGGAGACGCTTGCCCAGACTCACACGTAGACACAGAGCCTCCCGACAGAAGGACAGACAGATACACGGGGACACCACGAGCGGCAGCTGGCCCTCGCCAGCCCCCCGGCTCCCCTCACCTGGCCCAGGTGATGGCCCGCTCCTCTGGCACGCCCGTGGGCAGCACCTGCTCGGCCATGGAGTGGATCTGCAGGCGGTAGCTGCGCTCGTGGCCCCAGGGGTTCTTCTCGCGGCTGCTGAAGAGCAGGTACTTGGGCAGAGTCTGCCCGAAGCGGAAGGTGGCCTGGCGCTCTCGGGAGTACTGAGTCTGCTTGAGAGTCGGCTGGACCAGGTGGTGTCTTGGGCTCCAGGGGTTGGTGATGTTTTCTAGCTTCATCTGAAGTGTCTGGAAGCTATTCTTGGTGCCTGGGGGTATACACGGTGTGATCCAAATATATGGGGAAGGTTTAAATTAAAAAAAACAAAACAAACAACAACTGTGTTACAGTAAAAGACACATTGCCATTAATGCCCCTCAAAATCCTCCTCCTCGCTTTGAACGCACTCATCCCATCTTTCTTGCCACTTTCTTTTTTTTGTTTTTTCTTGCCACTTTCTGAAACAGTTCTAGCAGCCCTCTTTCCTGAGTGTCTTTATGAGGTAGGATAAAAAAAAATATGGCGAAGGCTGCTGCCAGGCTCCATCCTACGGAAAGACTGGCTTGTACAGACATGACGGTACGTCCTCATCCACCTTATTCACCAGATCTAGCACCCTGTGACTTTTAGCTCTTCCCCAAAATCAAAATGATCACAGAAGGGAAACAGTTTGAATTGATTCAGGACATGAAGGGAGGCACGACAGTGCAACTAAAGACACTCTGGGAGGGGTGTCCCGGGATGCTGCAGAAAGTGGCCAGAATACCGGATGAGCGCATGCGAAGTGAGGTGGAGTATTCTGAGGAGGATTCATGGCAAGATGTTTTGTTCTGTAACGATGTTTTTAAAAATTTAAACACAGACCATCTATTTCAATCACACCCCATACAGAGGAAAGGAGAGTGAGAATCGAGCTCTTGGAATTGAAACCTGCCTCTCCTGGCCTGGGACCTCCATCCAACAGCCGCAGCCATCAGGAAGAAGTGGGCACTGCGCACACGTCCCCCCTGGGCTAGCTCTGGGGATGGGCAGAGGGGATAGAAAAGCCAGAGCGGCTGGAAGAAAGCTCCCGGGTCGGTCATGGCAAAGGCAACAATCCCGGCTTGACACCGACGAGTCTCTCAAGAGCTGCGCTAAACCCACTGCTGCGGTTGCAACCACACAGCAGGGCAGCCCAGGGTGTGAGTCGGTGGCCCGTTTACTCTGCACCACAGCTGCAAGTGGGGCCCAGTGGGTGGAAGCTGCCCATCTGCTCGCAGTGGCCTTCTTCTGTTATGGGCTGTGATGTTGGACATGACACCCATGACACTCTTGCATGGTGATCTCTTCATCAAGAGAAACACTGAGTATCTCCAGGTGTCACTCTACGTTAGCTCAACATGCTAGACAGTGATCTCCTCCAGCTCGTGTACATCTTTCCACTCAGCTTGGCTACAGGCCAAGGGCAGATCCACACGGTGGCACTTGGGGTAAAGCCTGAGTGCTATTCTGGGGCATCCAAATCTCTAGTTTTATACTAACCTGGAGCAGGTTGGGCAAACACTACTGATTTTTTTTTTTTTTTTTTGGTGCTGGGGATCGAACTCGGGACCTTGTGCTTACAAGGCAAGCACTTTAACCACTGAGCTAAATCCCCAGCCCAACACTCCTGATTTTATGTTAGGGAGTTTCAGCATCTTATGATGTTCCTATGGACTGAGCTCCTCCCCTTGCCCCAGCCCAGGCGAAAAGCAGCTGGGGTCCCGGAAGTGTAAGTTACTGACTGGGTGTGGGTGTGTGATCAGGTTCTGAGTCCTACCTGCCACATCCAGGTCGATGCGGTAGTGTACCAGGTGGGTGTGCATGTTCCCGAGCAGGTGAGTGTGCAGGCGAATGCCGTGACGCTGTCCCTCTGGGGTGTAGAAGGTGGCGTGGACGTAGCCCGTGGCGTGCATCTTGGCTTCCATCACCCCATTTGCATGGAAGATGAAGTCCCAAATGTAATCATAATTGTAGACGGTTGAGGTTGTTCGCAGCACTAGCACCTGACCCTTCAGCCCTGCATAGAAGTTGAAGCCACCACTAAAGTTGGAGTCAAAATGCCGCCGAAGGGGCACCCCGGCGGGCATCTCAAAGAGGCAGAGGGCTCGAGGATAGTGGACGGGGTCATCGACATCATAGTAGTGGAAGGTGTCCAGGAAGGTAGCTGTCTCTGGGCAGTCGATGCCAGGGGCTAACTCATGGGAGACACTGCCCAGGCCCCAGCCCACATCAATATACTTGGTCTGCATGCCTGCGGGCGTATGTCCTCCATAAAGAGCCACAGCCTCTTGCACGCTGACCTCATACGCGATGCGCTCACCCCCGAAGTGCACGTTCAGGACCTGCAGCCCAGAGGAGGACCGCAGCCGGAAGGCAAAGCTCCAGCCCCCATAGAGCACGGTGTTGCCCTCCAGCCTGTAGCGAGGGCCACGGGCCTGGACGAGGCGGGGACCACCCATGTGACTGGGGGTGGGGAAGTCCCCACGGGGCTTGTAGGAGGAGAACAAGGGCGGGTCCTCTGGGCTCTCAGTCCCCTGGCCCTTGGGTAGTGGTCCCTCGAGGATCACAGTGTCCACCTCTCCATCTGCATACTTCCGAGCCAGCTCTTCCGGGCTCTGGTAGAACTTCCCATTGTACCACACCTGCTCCACCATCCAGCGCTGGACATCCACGCTCCCATGGTCCACCAGGAGCTCCACCCCAGTGGGATGTAAGAAATAGCCTTCTACATTGCGCTGCAAGATAATCCAGCTGCGGCGCTGGCCAGAGGCCAGGCCCCGAGGGGCCACGTCAGTGAAGGTTAGGCACCGGTCGCCACAGTCTTGGAAGGAGAAGCCTGTGGTATCCAGGAAAAACTGATGCAGGGGCTTGGTGGCCTCCTTCACGATGTCAAAGAGGAAGGTGTACTCGACTGCAGTGATGGGCCTGGAACCCCAGGAAGGCTGGTGCCTGGGCCTCGGGGACAGTGCTCGCATGTAGGAGGGCTGTGGCAGGGGACCCACAGCAAACTCGGTGATATTGGGGTGTTCCTGGGCCCCAAAGAAGATGATGGCCCGGGCTTCCCGCACGGGAGGCCTCCCTCCAGTGTCCAGAAATCTCAGCACCTGTTGCTTTTTGGGCAGCAGCATCTCGATGAGAAACACTGAGTTCTTGGCCATGGTCGGTGTTTCCGAGGGCTGCAGCTTCAGCTGCTGGTGGGACTGGAGGAAGCTGTGCACTGCCTTCAGCTCCTGGGCGCTCAGGTCTGCAAACACCTGGCCTTGGCTGGGCAGCATCCCCTGGGGGCGCTCTGTGGTCACTGTCTGCAAAGCCAAGATGGCAGCCAGGGCCCAGCCCAGGGCCAGGCTCTCTCGCCCCATTGCTCTGGAATGGAGCAGAGCAGAGGGATTTAGTTGTTTCATGGAGGGAAGCAGGTTTGCGTCGGGCAGGCACCATGGAGTACCATGTTCCTTAGCCTCTCAATTTTCCTCTACTTGTCCCAGCCCAAGTGGGAGATAGTTGGGGCCACCAGAGTACCACACATCATCCCCAGGGTCCCCCAGGCCCCGTCTGTGTATCTGTTGATTTTCATTTTGTTTTCTCTTTCATCTGCAATCCTCTATAGGCCTGTGGACTTTCTTACCTAGATTCATGTGCTCGCTTGTCTTACCCTTTGTAGATACTATCTTCACATAAGGCACATTCCTCACCCCAGGGTGCTGTGAGTCACAGCGGGCCCTGGTCCCTGCCCTCCCAAGGCCATAGGCACTTACTGTGTCCCAGAGATGCACAGAGCTTACCTATAGCACACAACTACCTTTTGAAGCAACAAGATACTTTTTGGGGAGCCCAATTTTGAAACTGAGAGTAGAAATTCAAAGGGTAGCATCTGGGGGTGGGCTGCCTGGGTTTTGAGTCCTGGTAAGTCACACCACTAGGACAGCTGCGTGACCTTGGGCATATTGCTTAAACTCTTTGGACCTCTGTTTTCTCAACTGTGAAATGGAAAGGATAATGGCAGCACCTATCTCCTAGTGTTGTTGAGAGAAGACAGCCGAAAAGTAAACAGAGTTTGGGTCTTACAGGAAACGTACACATACATATGAAGTATCAGTTCTCTCTCTCTTGCTCTCGCCCCTGAGGATTGAACTTAGAGTCTTTACTATATTCTAGTCCTTTTTAAATTTTATATTTTGAGAGAAGATCTTGCTTGGTCACTACATTGCCCAGGTTGAGCTTGTGTTTACAATCCTCCTGCCTCAGCCTCTCAGAGGGCTGGGATTTTGGGTGTGCAACACCATACCTGGCCAGCTACTCTTCTCTTTAAAGTGAACCCTGATGGCAGGTTTTAAGCACTTCAGAGTGATTCGACACAAAGAGGGCAGCCCTGCCCAGCCTTCTCTGGCCCCCCGGTGGGTACTTGAATGGTGATCTCTTGGCCATCCAAGGCTATAAGGGCACATCTGGGCGTACCTGGGGTCACCCCAGGTCATGATACAGGGAGTGTTATGGTTTGTGTCTAGATGTCCCCCCAAAGCCTCATGTGGTAAGAGATAGCTGGATCTAGAGTGTGTGGTTACTAAATTAATCCATTGTTCGGTCTGGCATGGTTCTGCTGGGATCAAGGATGTGAAACTAAGATTAAGGGTATTAGGATTGAGGGTGGGAGTGCTGCCCACCCTAAAGACAGGTAGCCTAGATAAAAGATACAGGAAGAAGCTAATTAGCTTCTTGTTTGCATTGCTTGCTTGCATTCCTTGCCTGCATTCCTTGTATTCCTCACTTTACTTTGCTGCTGGTCTGCCATGCTGCCCTGCCTCAGACCCCGTGGACTATAGACTGAAACCTCTACAAACTGTGAGCTAATAAACCTTTCTTCCCCTAACTTTGGGTGTCGGGTATTCTGTCCCAGCAACGAGAGGAAAGTAACTAAAACAGGGAGACTTCCTTTCCCTTTTCCCCTTGGGAAGAGGGCACAGTCAGGCTACCAGTAAAATCTGTGGGTAGCAGAGGGTAGAGCCGCATGAAGCTGTGAGGCCTAGGTGACCACCACTCTGTCCTCCCTTGTGTCTGGGGTGGGGCTGCCCACAGAGACTGGCTGTGTGCAGAGTCCCTGGGAGACCCTGCTCTTCCACAGTGTGCTGAGTGCTGCAGCCTCTGGTCTCTGCTGTGTCCCAGCCCTGGTTTCTCAGGCCCCCAGTTGTCCTCCTCAATGCTGCCGGACCTGCTCTTCACCAAGACACTTCTCAACAGAGGAGCTGGCCTCACTGCTGTCACCGACTTCCAAGGTTCTTGTTGACCTTGCAGTCCTGCACAGGGATTCCTCTGGCTCCCTAACTGGGCTTCTCAGCTCCCACAGGTGAGGCCTGGGGTCTAAAACCCAACTTCAGTTTGAGCTATGCATGGGTCAAAGGACTCACAGAGTGCCTTACTTTCATAGATAATTGTCTTTCATTCCCCAAACTAGAACGTCTGGGGAAAATCTTGGAGAAGACAAAGGTACAGAGAGAGTGTCAGAGGTCTGTCCTGCCCAGCTTCCTTTACAGGGTCCATGGCCCAGCCAGCAGGGTGTCTTTAGACTCTGGGACTTGAGGTGTGTGTCCCCTAAGAACTCCGTTGCTCAGCTGGAATCAGGCATAAGTAAATGTAGCGGTGCCTCGTCCAGGGCTTGGTGGAGGAAATGAGCAGAGGAGAACCTGAGTTTCGTGGATGCTTAAGTTTTGCTTTTTGGGAATTGTGTTTTGCATGTCCCATGACCAATTCAAAGTGTTGGGAATACAGCACATCTCTTCACTAGAGGCCCAATCATTCTCATGACCAGTTCCCTCCAGAGAAGTTATGCTTTGCGGTGTCTCTTTTACGCCAAGTTCATATCCTGTGCCTCCTTTTGAACTTGACTCTGCCCTCCCACTATCCTTTCTGTCTTGGTCTCTAGCTAACATAGCTCACTTCCTTACCCATTGCCCCCTTAGCACTTTGGTATTCAATTTGTACATTAATGAGCATTTCTTGAGCCAGAAACCAGTGAAGGGTGTTTTCTGGGCCTGGCGAACTACTGGGAGCCACAGCTTTTCTGTTTTTTGGACCTCTTGGCCTTGGTGATGACAGTCAAGGCTGGTTTGAGAAGTCTTTTTTTCTGCTTTCCCAATCTCCACACCTAGACTCTTACATGGCTCAAATTTTGCTCCAGGGACATGGCCTGCCCTGAAGACTTTCCTCTGGTGGCCTTACCTTGTCTCTCTGGCACTGGTGGGAGAGGCCAGGGACACACATGATCATGTGGTCTCTGGGCCCAGCCACAAGGGAGCAGGTGAGATAGGGCTCGCTATGTGAACCTGGAGCCAGCAAGAAGATTTGAACTGAGCTCTGGTTCCACTATTAAATTTTGTTCAGGCCTCTGTATTAGTTATATTCCTGTTCCTGTGACAAAGTGCCTGATACTAATTTAAAGGAGGAGAGGTTTATTTTGGCTCACGGATTTAAAAGTTTTAGTCCATGTTTGGCTGCCTCCAAGACAGAAACATCATGCTGAAAGGCGTGGCAGAGAAAAGGTGTTCAACTCATGACATCTGGGAAACAGGAAAAGTTGGAAGGAAAGGGGCCTTGGACCAGATATAGTCCCCAAAGTTATGCCTCCATGACCCACCCAGACACACCCCTAAGTGTGCTTTACTAATCTCATAGGCATGTCTCATGCCAATCAAGCTGACAATCTAGATTAACTATCAGAAGCTGACCCCTTGTCAACTTGACATCCAAATACATCTCCTTTAAACCGTACTTCATCCAGAGAGAGACAATAACAAGGTCATATTTCCACCTATGATACAGCTATCTGTGTACAACCTGAAAGCAAATCAATCCCTCCTCCAAAGTCTCAACATTTCCAATATCGTTCACAAGTCCAGGTCCAAAGTCTCCTCCGAGACTCAAGGCAAACTCTTAGTTATGAAGTCCCAACAAATGCAAAAACCAAGTCACTTGCTCCCAATATATAATAGCACAGGGTAAATAAATGTTCCCATTTCAGAAGGGACAAATAGGAGAATAGAAAGGAATCAGACCAAATCAAAAATAAAAGCCAGCAGGGAAAACATTGAGTCCTGTAGCTTCACGTCTGCATCAATTCATAAGGTGGTGAGTTGTGAGTGTCAGAGGGATTGGGTGACCTCACCCCTATAGCCTTACCAGGTGCAGCGTCTGGGCCGGCTGTGTTCATTGCCTGCAATTTTCCTCAGTGAACATTCCACAGTCCTGGTATCTCTAACTTCCTGAGGGGTCCCCACAACATCTTCAGCTTTATCCCCACAGCTTCACAAATTGCCCTCAGAGAGGCACCGAGCAGGGATTCTGACCCTGAACTCTCACACCTTCCTCAGAAATCTAAGGGGAAGCCTCCACAACCTCGCAACTTGTGCATGCTTGCAAAACCAGCTTCACGTGCATGATGCTAAGGTTGATGCATTGCCTACACAAGAAGGAGCCAGGCCCCCTTGGAGCACAGCTGTAGTGACCTGTGAGTGCACAGATGGCTGAATTGGCAGAAATGCTCCTCTAGGCAGCCCTGAGTGAGCAGGGTGCCCTGGGGCTCTCTTCTCAGAGCAAAGTCTTTTAAACAACTTTACACTTTTTTACTCTTGAACCTGAGCTGATGAGTGAAGTCTAACCAACTATTGAGATGCCCTTGAGGCATCTTTCCTATTGTCCTGTTGCGAAGTGCTTGGCTTCTTTTTAATGATGCTAGTTTCTTCTGTAACCATATTCTCCTTAGCTCCAACTTTACACGTGCTTCTTTTCTGGCCCAACTACAAAATTTTCAGATTTTTCAGTTTCACTTTTTTTTTCTTTCTCCTGATTCTCACTGTAAATCTGACTAAAAGCGGCCGGCAGAACCCATGTCTGGCCTGAATGTTGTGCTATCTTGAAATTTCCTCTGACAAATTAGTATGGTCTCAGGGCTAGGGATTTAGCTCAGTGATTAGAGTGCTTGCCTTGCAAGCATAAGGGCCTGAGTTCGATCCCCGGCACCACAAAAAAAAAAAAAAAAAAAAAAAAAAAAGAAATTAAATTAGTATGCTCTCCTTTAACTCAGGCTTGCACAAAGTTTTATGGCATGGACAAAATGTAGAAAATTCTTTGCCAGGATGTAACGGGAATGACCTGTAGCCCAGTTCTCCGTAGAGTCTTTGTTCCTGTCTGAAATCTCACAAGCATGGACATTACTGTTCACACTCCTATCAACATTCTGGCCTTCTGAGCACTCAGCAGAATTGCCATCTGACTCTGCTTACAGTGCTCTAGAGCCTCTTTAGTCTTTATCTCTAAGTCTTCTCAACTACGCAGTCAAACCAGTTCCAAAGACTAATGAGGCATATGGCCAAGTATAGTCACAACAATGACTTCACTCCTCTGGTACAAGTTTTCTGTTGCTGGGACGGAATCCTGACCCAACCACTTAAATGTTGGCTCATTTTAAAGAGAAGTTTTGGGTTCATAGCAAAGTTAAGCAGAAAGCACAGACAGCTCCCATATAGTCCCTGTCCTTTCTTCCCACCACAGTCTCTCCCACTATCAGCATCCACCAGAGTGGGAAATGTGTTATAATTGACAAACCAACATGACACATCGTTATTACCCAGAGTTCATAGTTTACATTAGGGTCCCTCTTAGTGTTGTGCAGTCAGTGGATTTTGACAAATGTCTAACAACACATGCCCACTATTTCAGGATCACAGAGAGTAATTTCACTGCCCTAAATATTTGCACTTTGCTTATTCATCTCTCCCTCCCCGACTCCTATGAACCACTGATCTTTTACTGCCTCCAAATTTTGCCTTTCCCAGAATATCATATGGCTGGAATCCTGTACTATGCAGCATTTTCAGGTGACGTTTCTCCCTTAGTAATACATACTTAGGGTACCACCTTATTATTTCATGGCCAGAACTCCTTATTCTACAGCTTCTTATCTCCAAATTTCTTTCTGGTTTGCTATGAAGGAAGGAGATGCAGAAGATATGTTTTCCTTCCCTAGTAGAAGCCTCTGTTCCTACATCCACATGGGCAGCAGGAAGGTGGAAGATGGCCGTGGAGCCACCTTCCATCCAGCCCTCTGTGCTGCAGACAGGAAGCATTCTCGTTCCTCCTCACTCACCTTCTCGCTGCACCTTTCTGTCTCACCCCAGAGCAGTCTGGAACCCTCTGCAACCAGTTCTGGGCTTTTGCACTTCTGGCCCTCCTTGCTCTGTGTCTTCATTTCTCCTGCCCTTCACTCCACACCTTGTCCCTCTGCTCTCTCCCCTTCCCATTCAGCCCCCTCTCGTGTCCCATCACAACACACCTGTGCGCTCCGCTTTGGCTCACTTCCTGTCAGTGCTTGCTCCTGGGTGCTGATTCTCGACTTCTTCTTGAATTTATTGGACCTCGCCCAGCAGGGAGGGGCAGGATGAGGCTTGGGCGGATCAAGGTGGGGACTATAGCTCAGGGGTTTCCCCAGCAGTGGGGGCATCAGGGGCGTGGGCACCCGCAGTGCGAGCACCCACAGCACACGTGTCCTGTGTGATTCCCTGTGATTTCTGTTGTCACAGCGCTGTCTTCCATGAGAAAGGATCTTGGCTTTCTCTTTTACAAGCTATGCAAGGTTATGGTCTAGTCGCATAGGTATCATGTTTCAGAGGCAGACATGTAGACAAGAGGAAATTTACTAGCTGACAGTGTTACCTGAGGTAGACTCATGGATCAAGGCAGGGGCTGACAGGGACTGACAGGCACAGCAAAACGGAGACTTTGACCCCTGCAGAATAGGAAGCCAGAGATGGGGCAGTCTGGGACAGAAGCCACTGAGGTGGGCCTCTGGAAGAAATCTTTTTCACCATCTGGGGAGCGTGGCAAGAATGAGAGAGGACAGAGGATGTAGCTGGGGAGAATTCTGGTCAGGATGGCTTAGGCTGTGGCACGGAGAGTAGACAGAAGGGCCAGGACGCTGGGAGCAGGAGGTGCCTCTGCAGGGAGGGACAGACTAGAGTGACTTATGAGGAACGAATGAGGGTGATCGGGGACTCCCGATTAGAGAGGCTAGAATAGAGTTAGGAAAAGTTCATGGCTTGGAAGAACCATGAGGTCATTATTCTCTTGGTTCTCAGGGTGCCATTGCTGAGGGATCGCCTCCTATTTTGTGGTTGCATAGATGTTGTATTTCCCACCATTATCCTTCCTGCTGTTTGCTCTACTAGTCATTTCAGTGTTTATTGGAATGAAACGATTAGTTTCCTCGAATGGCAGCTTGCAATTCTAGAAGGCCTTTGGTATCATTGGGAAGGGGGTTAGCTTTTGGTGCTAAAATAATGATTGCTGCAATGAAAATGAAATCTTACATCTTTTAGTCTTAATGTCCTGGAGGATTGAGACTTGGGTGTTCTTGGTTATGGCCTTGTCCACCCCACGGAGAGCTGACGGGTTTGGATTGGAAGAGGTTCCGAGTTCCCAGAACAATCAGACTTTGAGAAGTTGGATCTGTTTCTGTTCTCCAAAGGACAAATTCACTGGCCCGAGGACAAACTAAGAGAAGACACCAGCAGAGATGAAAAGCAAAAGGGCCACATGTAGAAGAATGAGGTTGGGCCCCTTCTAAGTACTGCACATAACCATGGGCTTCAAATGGATTAAAGTCCTAAATATAAGAGCATCAAATTCTTAGGAGAAAACAGAAAAGCAAATCTTGATCTTGGGTTTGACAAGGGCATCTTAGATGTGACTCCCATACACAGAAAGCTAAAGAAAAAAAATTATAAATTGGGCATTAAAAGTATGGAAACCTGCTTTCTGGGAAGAAAACCAACAGGAAAGTGAAAGGATGATCTTCGGGATGGGAGAAGATATTTGCAAATGGTATAGCTGATAAGGAAATTGTATCTAACTATATCAAGAATTTACAGCTCAATAATAAAAAGAGGATCCAATTGAAAAGTGGGCTGAGGATATGGCTTGTGGCACAGCAGTTGCCTAGCATGCACAAGGCCCTGGTTTCAGTCCCCAGTACCACACACACACACA